>UZAN01045982.1:0-14910 GCA_900618425.1 Echinostoma caproni
TTCGTCTAAAGTCCACTCGACCAAACGATGATATTCCTGCATGGAGGAGCGAACAGTCAGACCTCATCCTAGTGAAACTGCAGCTCTTTTGGTAACTCACTGAAAAAATACTTTTATTTGTTTATTGAGAGATTGGTTCCTTCCTACTGGACGGGCGCTGTGATAAACCACTGGGTGTCGTGTGAGGAACATCGCATCACTTGCCTCGTGGGGCTCCCAGTTGAGCGTTATTAATAGATTCACTGCAAGTTACAACGGCCTCAGTTAAAAACGAAAAGGCATTCTTCCGCTCGTGGTACTCATATTGTGGCGGCACTCAAAGTTCGAACCATGGATTGCAATTAGCAGAAATGTGGGATCTAGCGTTTCGGATTTTCCCTGTTGTGCAAACACCTGAGCGATTTCGAAAAGCCACTGATCACTCATAAGCTTCCGGTCATTTCAGGGGATATTTACCCCTACCCGTACCTTGCGATGGAAAAAGACTGGATTGTCTCTCTGTGACGAGACGCACTTCGATGACCGCTCTGTTCTCCCCGTTTGTGGTAGAACGCCTGATTACCCACGAAACAGTAATATCTGACTTTCCTTTTATTCGCGAGTTCGACAGCTGTGGTGCAGGCATTCTATCAGATCATAATACAGGTTCAAAAACAAATGGTATTTATATATCAAAAACAAGAATTTGTCCAAAATGGTTGATGCACGAGAAGAAACGTTCGATCGGCAGTTAATGAGGAACCAATGCTTGCGACATGAATCTTGATATCGGTAAGCTACAGTCTTCTATTGGAAATCTGTGGGCTACATTAAATATAGAATTGGAAAAATATTCCGACTTTTATGAAAGTTATTTCCATGAAGAACTTGTCCACATTTAATTAAAAATATTGATGGGGTCCAAAACTCTGAACCCCTCCGCTGGAAATCTGAGGGGCATTGAAAAGATCCTTTTACCTTATGTGTTAAATTGCCAATTTCACATTTAATACTAAGATGAGTTAGAAAGCGATGCTAAAAGCGAAACTAGATGAAAAACTGAGATATTCTACGAAAGTGTGGTTTGCTCTAATCACTTGCGTATACTTTTGGTAAAACCAAGCGAAACTGTTAACCCTTTGTAGTCATCCTGTTGGCTGTTGCGAAAAATTGTTGATTTGCAGTGATACAGATCGGTGGTTACCCTGATTCATGCTCTTCAATCCCCTTGTTCAGAAGTTTTCTCCATAAAAAGTGCATACTTTGAGTGACACCAGCAACCGTCGTCAAAATCCAGAAAGAGTACATTTTATCGGCATTCGATTATTAGAAGCAGAAACATAAGTAGATATTGGTACGGATATGTTGCGTCTGATGTGAGGATGTATCATATCCAATCCCCTGAATGGTTCTCGGGACACTCAGCATTGGGAGGAACAAATGTGACAAATGTCAGGATGTTGCACGAGTTTGATTAATACCGATGGTGTCACCTGAATCGTGGTGGGGATGAGGCTGCTTCTTCGTTTACACTCACCGTGTAAGGTCGAGGTTCGCATTAGCAAAGATTAAGTGACCAATCGAACTGCTGTACCTATCAAGTCATAGCCGTCTTTTATGCAATCAACTTTTTTGCCAGTAGATCGATCCATCAGCCCCCCCCCCATCCCTCTCCCCGCCAAAAGATGACTGGATTCACTCCAAAAATTGTGCCATCCAGAAGGTTACGGTGACTGGCTGGTTGACTGACTAACCAAATTCATCTTTGAGTCCAGTCGTCCTGATTGACGGAACAAACAAAATCATCGTAAACGCCGCACCGGAACTGTGCAACACGCTCTCATTTTATTCTCATCATCTTCTCTGTTGATGAACCCGAATTTAGAACTTCGCGTCCGGTCAGCAATTGATTACGAGACTGGTCTAGTGGCTCTTATTCTACGAAGCAGACGCGTGACGGTATTCACGTGAAGGTGAACGGGGGTGGTAAAAAGGCCACACCTATTTTTAGTATTCTTATTCATCTGATTGGATCATATGATTTAAAACGATATAAACGGTGTTTTTGTGGTAGAACATACGATATGATGGGATAAGTTTATTTGAATTCCCGACTGGGAAAATTGACATACATAGTTGAGTAAATATGTGCAATAGAACGCACGCACATGTAAATATGGTAACCACCTAGCCATTTGTTACGCTTCTTTTCGTTTTGTTGAATTAATTGTTGTTATTTTAAAGTTTTGCCACTACGGAGCTGAGATGAATTGGTGAGTATCAGATAATTTTGTTCGTATGTCGAGTTTTGTTGCCTCACGAGAATTAAATAATCTGTCATAGGTTCTGAATGACCAATCCGCTGATGACGGATTGACTGCTTACTTAAAGAAGATGAATTGAAAGATCGAGTTATCTTAAACAAATTGTAGATATTTTCGTGCGCACAACTTTGCCTTGAATCTAAAAATGAAATAGTCAGTATCAGTTCACCTCCATCCTCAGAATGATAACTGGGAAGGCCCGGTTTCGGTACATACTCGAGTTTAGATGAGTTTTATGAGACAAACGATATAGTGGTCGATTAAGCGGTGCACTTGTCCGCACATCAAGCTCACAGAATGCCTGCTGTCTGCTGTTTGGAAAGCAGACGACTGAGAGCAGAAAATTTAACGATCAGTTTTCACAGTTCATATTCGCTCCATACTGCGTGGTGCGAGTTGTCGCATGACCCAACATGACGACCGAGCACAAGTTATTGGACACTAAACCGATTGCATGTCTATGTTTTGCCAGACAAAACAATTTGTCTCTTGACCTCTTCCCGAGCAACGTCCCCACATTGGCCCGGGTAACCCAGTTAGACCGGGGCATGACTGCTGACAGTCTAACCCAACAGTAAGGACAAAACCTATGAACGGCGATGAAAGTAGGTCTCTCTGTAGCAGAATGAATTTAGCGCGTTGTGCTCCCTGCACACCTGTAACCGAACAAAATCATTTTATGAACTGATTTAAGTCTGTAATGTTTCTAAACCCTTCGAGTTGAATCATGCGATTGTTATGCTACATTCTTCGGTAAAATGAATTGGAATACATTTTTGGATTACCAATATGCAACTGAATATCATCTTTAGGAAACGATGTTTGGCTCAGCACTTTTGTTATCAAATACAAACGATAAGTAATCAGTCATTCAGCCGAATTTTCCGCACAAAAAACCATGCAGTTAGATGTGTCCACAGTGTTGAATATTTCGGTTCTGCTTTTGTGTGAGAGACATTACAATTACGGTTATATGCCATTGATTTTTGTAGGAAGACCTGAGTCGTTGATGGCTAGTAAACGAAATACGGAAAGCAAAACGTGAATATCACCACCAGCATTGGAGTGTATCCGACCTTGGCGATCTAACGCATCTACTTCGGCATCAGAGATTTCAGATGCGCCTCATACATATTAGCCAGACCCAACTATCGTTTAATAACCATTTCACTGAAGATTCACGCTGATGTAAGCGAGAACTGTAACAAAGACCGGTTACCTCATCATACCGTTTGCCAACACACTCTTTCAGTGTACGTAGGTGTTCAGCAGATGAGTTCGCGATATACGTGCATGTCTTCTGCTTGCTGGTTTCTTTAGTCAATAACCTCCAAGACTGCTGAACTGTGTTGTGGGTGATATCGAACAAGACCGAAATGCATGTCCAGTGCAACCCACCTCAGCAATACATTAGTCCTTCAACGACAAACCTCCCATTGCAGATCAACGACATCTACCTGTGTATCAAGTTAGACGAACATCGACCGACGGCAATGGATGATGGTTCGGAGCAACAGAGAATCAAGCGGGAAGTGGAAACGTGAAACTGGTTCCCGAGCATTTTTCGAATCTAACATGTTATTTTCCTCCACAAAAACAATAGTTCGCTGTCAGGATGAGAAGTAATCAATAAAACAGAATGTGGAGCAAAATCAGTACTGAGCATCCTCTCGTTTCATGTTTAGGCTAACCGACATGTTTTCAGAAAAGCATTCAGTAATGAGTAAGCTCATTTTCGGTGGTTCATTCGCAGGTCAATTAATCCCGGATTTTAACATGCGGTTTGGGACATGGATTCAGTAGGGAGTGAACAATGAAGTAAGTTTTCTGGTTTCGTAACACTAATTGGATCGCATCTTACTCATCAAACAGATGCTTTGGTTTATTTTATGAGGCTTAAGTGGGGAGTGACAATGTCAAATGTGAAAATCCAATCATCCTGCGAACTGTTTTCGCGAAATCAGAAAACAGTAATGCAGATGGGTTCAAAACACTTTCGTTGTATCTGAAATGTGACTTTTAATTTCATTAGATCGCTAGTTGTGATTGAAATACCATAGTGATTTCAGCTAACTGCTTTGACTCCTAAATGTAAGAAACGATCGAGTTTGTGATGCATCTGAACACAACACTATCCAGTCAAACCGGGTTGTGACTATGGGCTAACTGGAAAAAACGTCTGCCCGTGCGATCAGTAGGCCAAGTTTCACAGAAACCGGCAATTTACCTCTGAGCCGCGAAAACAAGAGTAAACCAAAGAAAAACATAACTCAAGGCTTGATCATGAAAATTTTCTTTCCTATCGCAGTGGTCAGCTTACGCGTTACCCTCTCGGCTATTCGCACCCTTAGAAAGCGGGGTCTGTTAGCTGCTTTGTTTTCATTGATAGTGGACTTGTTTAGTAACATGTGGCGCCTTAAAACATTGTCTTTAAATCATTCTGTATAGTCGGTTCTGACAGAAGAATTCTCAAGTAGATCTTAGTTAATCCTTAAGCTTATAGTTCGTGCATAGTACCCGCGTACTAGCCGGCAGCTAATAAAACAGGTTACAATGGTGTAAACCTTTTGAAGCAAACATTTTGATTAGTTCCTGACGGGCTTGAGAGTTTTGCCTCGAAGACATTACGGTAAAAAACATCAGGAACGCTATTTACTAAGTTCCTATTTCTTCAGGGTGAACTTTACATTTCAGTAGAGCACACTTTTAGAAGCCTGGACATGTTCAGTGTCGTCAGTAAAACTCGGAATAATATCTACATTTCGCTTTTAGAAGCAGCAATGATTCCTTGTTCGTTGAAGGACTTTATTGGACAATTGAGTCATGTAGATTTCTGATAAAAGTGGACCAGATGAAAAACCCATAATCAACCCATTTATTTGAAGATAGATTCATTCATTGAATTCTAATTGCCTGTTTAGTGTATTTATTGTTTCAGATAACCAACTGGGATGCTGATTTCACATTTACCGTTTTGCATATAGTGATTATTATCATTAATTTACGTTCTTTGTTTGAATATAAATTGATACGGTTTTCAGGAAGAGCGAAGTGGGCAATCAAAGGGCGGTCGTACAAAACACAACAATGCGGAAAGTCACACGTGTATTTCAGTAGTTTCTGCAATGGGAATTGACATTCAGTGATATCCTGCGTAGTACGTTGACATTTAAATCTCTGTTTTTTGTCTGCCAAGTCACAAGAATCGTTTCCTGCATGATTGGCACGTTCTGCCCTCAACTGATGTAGGATCGCTACTAACCCCTTGGTTATGCATGAGGAGTAACATGCGTTNATGCGTTTGGAATGCGTCTAAGATGTACTCCATTTTCTGCATACTGGAGCCGTAGTTTCAGTGGGTCGGATGTGTTTAAATATGATAGTAGCTGTAAGATTCCTCTGCTGTAAACCACGGAGCACTTTGGACAGCATCTCTTCAATCTATTCTGTTTTTGTCTTCCCTAGTTCTTATCCTTTATCCTTTGCCAAATCACTGCGTTAGAACTGATGTATTAGCCAATGAATGCAAAACCGAAAGCGCGCTTGTTCACTACTACATTGGCCTTACAATCTGCTACAAACTTATATTTAGACAAAAAATAACGTCCACTGAATTAAGTTTTCACTTTATTACTCTAAATTGATATCCTGTTGGTCATTGAGCTGTATCTTCATATTACCAAACTAGGCAGCACATGTTGTCTTACAAAGCATGAAACGAAAAGTCAGGTAGAACTGCACAAATTTTTTATATCTACTTAGGTCAGAAATCGAACCCGGGAACCTACAAATAGAACGTAAGCCTACTACCTACTCATCCGTCGGACAGCTACTCGGACCGTTCTCAATTTTCCTACACAAGACATAACCCAGCCCATCTTCAGGAGCCCAATGCGGTCATCACACGTTGCTCATCTCAGCACTAACCTCCGGGGTTATGACTCGCTTTCAAACATCTCAAACTTGACTACTTATCAGAGAATAATTTCAGATTGGATGGTCGAAAACGATTGCAATCATGTATACTTTGGTTGTTGTTGTTAGTAATGAACATCAAACGACCGCTAGATTTGCTTTTCAATAGATAAATGTTTCTGCATCAATAAGCGCAGGTGCAACAAAGTTAAAAAAATAATTTGATTTTTCACGAAAAAGGAGGAGATAACGGAACCAAACAGCCAACTTGTTGTCCGTTATTGTTCAGCATAAATTTACAATCTGAAAACCGACGATGACTAATTTGCATATGCTCACCAGTTCAGGTATGTTGTTTCAAACCAAATCTGTCAGGAAACAGCGTTTATTTTAACTAGCTAAAAACATAAGTCACCAAAGTTTCTATTTAACGGTCAAGTGACTCCAGAAAATATTTGAT
Organism: Echinostoma caproni; assembly: GCA_900618425.1. NCBI lineage: Eukaryota > Metazoa > Platyhelminthes > Trematoda > Plagiorchiida > Echinostomatidae > Echinostoma > Echinostoma caproni. Next base: position 6,679 of record UZAN01045982.1, read on the forward strand.
TTATCAGCTCTTTCACATCCGGCATCACCTGATCACCAGCTCTCTATTATTTGTCTCACTTTACAGACTTGCTGCTGAGGCTTTGTCACTTTCGGAGCAAAACGAGCGTAAATTTGTCAGAACCACGGTCAACGGTTGCACAAATGACCATGCAGATTTGGTTGCTGGTAGACCTATTAGTGATGCCACGGACAATCCTAAGTCACCCATCGTAGACGGAAGTACACCCGTTGCTACAGTGGTCGTTTCGAGCGATGATAGCAAAGTGGCAAACCAAAACATGAATCCAGGAAGATCTGATTCAGTCGGACTGACTTCAGAGGGAAGCAATTCGAACTCGTCGAATATTGTTTCCGATCGTGGTAGAAGCAGTATCCTCTATGATCTTTTATCCGGTCGTGAGAATGTGAACACAGCATGTCATCGAAGTCGATTGTTCTTACTCTCAGCTAAACGTCAAACAAATGGTCATAACGGAACGTCCTGTAATGGCATGAGGCGCAGAAAACCGCTAAGACCAGTGAAAAATGTGAACACATGTTACGAAAATACCTCAGATGGTGAAGCCATACAAAAACAAGCTACTTCAAATGAGCATGCACAACCCGATTCGTCACTGCTGTCATTCACTCAACACAGTCGTACATCATCAAACTCCTACAACAAGTTGAGAGTTGAAAAACTTCATGAACAAAAGCTTTACCGTAACCGATTGTATACTACCCCCAACAAGACGTCCAAGGTCGACCGGTGGTTCCGAGGTCACCCATTGGCTTCTGGTTTGCACGTCAAAAGAAAAAACAAAGCTACTTCAAAAGCGTGCAAGACGAATGGAGGAGAACTTCAACTGGAACAACCTCTTGATCTTTCGTCGCCAAAGTCAACTGGAGTCCCCGTTGAAGAGTTGAAGAACAGAATGCGTGGACCAGGTGAGTCAAACTCAACAAAAAGATTCCGGAAACTGTTTGACGATTGCCGTCGTCGTTTAGATCGTCCAAATCGTCTTGATTTTGAGCATGATTCGGTGCCGCGCTGCGGCGAGAATGTGAGCCGGTTTCTGGGGAAAGCAGCTTCCATGCATCCTGTTGCACCGACATTCGCGCCTGCGACCAATATATCCAATTCGCTTCCAAATCCAGATGGCCTTAATCCTTTGATTTCTGATATTTTGAACATGTTATTGAATCAATCAGGTTGTTCTGAGATCACTTACTCAGGGTTAAACTCACCGCCTACACAAGAGAAAATAACCAACCTTCTCGATAGAACGTTCAACGCTCAACAACCACGAATTTCTCACCCCAAAGAACCTCAGTCTACACAACTGACCAATCCAAAACCATTTGCTAAATCTGAAGAAATCAACCGATTCTTCGAATGCTACTTTCAACTCACATGTCCTCCTCCTATGCGCAACACTCCAGCTACTCGAAAATTTGACTTCTATGACAAGGTAGGTTCATGCTTACTTCAACCTCCTGAAGCCGCACAACCCTCCGGAATTATCAACCAGCACGGAAGGGTTGAACCCCTTGAAACCTCATTTCCACACATCCACACACACGTTCCAAATGCGGACCAATCCACACTTGCTGATCCACCTCCACCTCCAATGCAACGCATTGCGCATTCACTTGTGGAGAGAATTTTAACTACGCTGTACGGCGTGATGCCGACAATCAGAAGTGGACGAATTAGTGAATCGATCACTTCTCCATCGAACCTAATGGACGTCGGGCAGGATAATGCTGGACCCTCCTCGTCTTCCTGTCTATCTTCTCTACCGTCCAAGGGAAATGTACAGTGGTGTACTAGTCCGATCAAAAAACGATCACGAACCTCTGCTCACCTCGTTGATAGTCTAACAAAATTGAGATCCGATCCGATACTGAATTATTTGGTACAATTTATTAAACATCCCGAAGCTTTGTTGATCGATTGCTTCAATCCGATTCCGACCGGACCTTCCGGAGACTTGGAGAATCCTTGTGATCGGAACGCGATCGTGCAAAGATTAGGTGCACTCACTTTTCAACTTTTGTCCCGAACTGAAATTGATCGTATCGGTCTGTTTCAAGACACATGGCATCTGCTCTATGTGTTGTGTGTATTGGAGCGAGGCCCAGATACATGGACGGCGGAATCCACCAGCCTGGGATCGGCATTTACCAATGAAGATAGCTACTGTTTTCAAACCAAAATGGATATATTGTCCAAAATAAAAAGACTCAGCGCCCAATTAAATCTTTCCACGCAAATGTATAGCCTTCTTCGAGGTCTATTGCTCTGTCATGGTAAGTCTCATTTCTGCGCATCAGTTCATTTTTTCGTTCTAGCGAGTAGCCTAATTCGTGGTATTTATAAGTTGGTATGAACATTGAATGGAAAGCGTCACAAAAAGAGCAACGATTAAATCGATAGGGTCATTTTAATCTTGCTGGCAATGTTGATAGCAAAATTTCGTGAACCCTACCGTGAACCGAACCCGGGACCGTTTAAACAGAACAGAAGCACACAAACTACCTAGTAAACGGCAGATTGATCTAATTGAGTCCATGTACGAAATTCCTAAATCTGAATGTGAATGACTAACTTCGGTCATCTCAGCTCTCACTCTCAGTGGTTACCATTCATTCGTAATATGCAGATTACAGTATATAATTTGACTGGAGTGTGGAAGTAAATCCATTGCATGTGGGTCAAACGATACTTGATTACCGTCTTTCAGTTTTTCTTTGTCCGCGCTAAATGTAACCAAGTTGAATTAACCATTAAATGTACCTCCGAATACTATTGTTCAAGATGCACATAGTGAATTACCTACCGAAATTAATGGCTTCTCTTTGTTCTCCACAATGTGATCAGTAGTACCACAACACTTTTATGGTCAAAATTACCTGCCATAGATCGCCATCAGTGGTTTTTATCTTCAATCCCACTAGCTCTCTATAGTCGCCTCATCCATTCGGCAACTCTCACCGGTGACAATCCCTGGGTCATTTGAAAAGTACAAATCACCATATGATAGCGATCGGCAAGTGAACAACAGCTAACTTGTTTAGGAACCGAACGCAGACCATGGTTGTGGCAGTGCTCGGATGGCTACGCGACACTCAAAAGTCGAGCGAAAAGCCCACCACGTCTACTTGCAGCAGAAAGAAAATTCCTCACATCCAGCAGAAACATGTTGTAACTTGCGGGAATTCATACCGATTTTAAGATTGCGATAGTATGGCAACACAAGGTGAGGTTAAAATAATGAAGTGAAAGAGTAGGTCATGCTAGAGCCTCGTGTACAAATATCAGACGATGAAAAGTTAATATCCAAACTTATTGAATTATCATCTGAAAAGTTCTGATTGTATTGTCCCTTGAGAGAAATCAAACTGAATGTAACGTGTGTGAAATCCATCTGCACGATGTTCATTTCTCACTATTCTTCATTCCTCAGGAAAAGGTGGTGAACTGAATGCGGATACAATTGATCGCCTGTGTGAATTGATGCCTGGATTGGGTTCAACCGAAATGTCCAGTTCCAAACATATGCTCCTCAAAAAGTTGTTGATTAAATTGTGCTCGTTTCACAAAGACTTCGTGTGTGGTATCNCGCTGCCGAATGCTATTTGATCAACTGGATCCAGTTGGGTTAGTTTTCTGTCCTCAGTCTCTTTTTCTGAACCGAGATGAGCCCTTTATGCGTTTTTGATGTGCACTACCTGAATTCGATGTGGTATCTACCTCGCAATCCTATTCGGTCGGTTCCCCTTATGCCGGTGAGTTCCAACCCCAACCTTTATCAAACTTTTCTTCCCAAACAGTTCACAATTACTTTCTTTCAACGGTGAGAGAATCCACTTATTTACGAGCTTCATTGTTTACTGATCTTTCTTCGAGTTTACTCCTGTCCAAACTATTTGTCCGTTGTTGTTTTTTCTTCCACGGTGTTGAATCTTTCATTTACTTGTTTCTTTTTTGTTTTTGCTCTGATACTAATTCTCAGGAGATACAGCTTTACGATAAACCATTTATATTTACATATGGAGACTGTTGGGATACATTCTTCTATCATTGTGAAACAGATACAGACATGTAAAACTCATTTTTTTCTTATAAATTTTTAATTTTAAACTTTTCCTAATCAGGTAGTATATTTGTAAACATTGCGATCCTCTGCATTCAACTTTAGTGAGCGCATCGTCAGTCAGTCAGTCATTTGTCTTCTTTCTACGCATTTTCATTGGTTTCATCCGTTTTTTATTGGTGGCACATTCATGCTGAATCCGTCTCCTACATACACACTTCGTACAAACAACCTACTCCCGCAACATCCTGCTCTGAATCCTTATTCCTTTCATCCGGTGTTTTGGTGCGTGATTGTGGTATTTGTATCATAGTGTCATACACTGATGTGATGCATTCATGTGTCGTTTTGCTTTTGAAGCTCATTACTCCAGTTTGCAATAGATTGAAATACAGTCAAATTCTCACTATCAAACTGCATAACAGCACCTTAGATTGAAAAGAATCAATTATTAAGAGCAGTAGGAGACATGGATCTCTGTAAGCGGGCGAATTGGAAATCTTCAATACGGTGTTGGTGGTGGTAGTGGTAAAAATCGTGCGATTCTAGCCACAGTCTCCTCTCCATTTAGATTTTTTGTTATACGGTTGAGACTACCTTGTTCCTTCTCTTATTTTCTCATTGTATTTATTTTTATTTAACATATAACGATACAGTTCTTATGGAGGGTAAGCGACCAAGCAAAAAACTCCCACACGGTACAAGATAGGGGAAATTCGACGTGGGTGGCGAGATTCGAGCACACTTCCTCCAGGGCGATAATTCGCTGATCTTTGCCACTCGGCTACCACTGCCCGTCACCTTTGGAGCTCGTGAAATTCTAGACCGGACAGACATTCAAGACTGCGTTGACCAAACAGCAGACTGAACTGGTCCTCGAGGAAGAGCTCTAAACACCCGTACAATTATAAGCGTAACAGGTCAGTTTTGCTTACGAAATCCGACAAAGGTTTCCGATTTGTCGTTCTCAATGAGGAAGATGGTCAAATAAATAGAAGAAATACTTGTGCATGAAACTCGCTTTCAGCTAGATCGAAAAACAAAAGACAAAACTGAAGGTTTAGAAAGAATCATCTAGGCTAAGTTGAAGCAATTCTAGAAGAAAAGTGTGATTCACATAAATTGGTTCGTTAAACTGAGACCTCGGGGTCCACACAAGAGCAACTGCGGTTTAATAAAAATATGTCGCGGAACAAGTTGATATATGGCTCTCCATCATTATCATCATCCTAAAGTCAAGTACAGTGAAGCGAACCTCGCTGATTGCTTCCAAACTCGCAATGCATACAAAGTTAGTGGCAATATGTAAGGTGGACAACGGTTGGACTTATTTTGATGGGAAAGGAATAAAGTGGGCTCATGTTACCATCTGGTACCCCTTTCGGCAATTTTCGTAAAAATAAAAATACTACTCATAAGTTGTGTAAATGTACACACCAAAAAAGACGCAAATAATAATGGAAAGAATATTGTAATAAATCGTAAATGTCGTTCAACATAAATAGAACTGCGCGACGTGTCGTAACTAGGTGTCGGTGTCATTATTAAACGTTTGTACGGAAAATTTAAACTGCATACGGTACTGAATTTCATCCAAATGTTCCCATATAACATCACCCACTGACCCGGTAACGTTTTAAATCGCCTTTTGATGTTACTCAGAATAGACTCAAAATCATTCGTATGGAGACCAGTTATAGAGTCGTACATTCCGAACATCCACACAGTGGGTGTCGGACGACCTTGACCGTATTTGCTTTTAACAATAACTCCTGCATGTTCATTGTGTGACCGCATGCACTGGTACGTGTTTTAGGAAGTAGATGGTGGTCCTGCATATACTCAACACACGGTTCTCCTTGAATTTGGTGGGGCATACGATACATGTTAGAGCCGTCTGACTTGTTTCAAGGTCACAAATTAAGACAAATCAGACAAAAATGCACTCCAATATTTTAATAAATTAAACTTTGAATTATATGTTAAAAACGTAAACACGTTTTTTTTGAAATAATTTAAAGTGGCCGCTTTCAGAACGATTCAAGAATAAGCAAATAACAAGGGGGGTGCCGGATGGGAACTTGCGCCATGAGGTGAACGCTTGCATTCATCACACAAAGTACACAACCTAACTATGCATACATACCATTTCAGGCACTCTGGTTCGATAAGAAATGACGAGAAGAATGCCAGTGCTTTCGATTCGCTGCATTATCCTTCAATGTCTTCAAACAACAAGCTGCGAAGTCATTCGAACTTCAACCCAAAAGGGGCGAGACACCTACTTTACCGAAGAGTTCTGTGCATTTCTTCATGGCTTGTCTCCAGGTCATCTGGTGATCACATACATCTAGACTAGGTTCACACTGCTAAACAATCATCAAGTGTTAGCGTTCGTAAAACCTTTGTTTGTGTGGTAAAAGGTCTTGTATGTTCATTACACGAGCTACATCTCCCATTTGCTACAAGCTTTTCCGCAATGGGAACGATTAGACATAGCTTCAAGGTCACACATGTGTAGTGAGTATGATTCGACGAAGAAAAGGAACAATCCACGAGGACGTTTTCCGTTCATATTTTCTTCACAATCAACCTTGAATCCAACTGTGATTCTTCTTTATTTTACTTCTCCTTGTTTTATTGAGCACGGTTTTCCACTCAGGTGTATATATAAGCTGGGTCCAGTTCAAACCCAGGCAACACGTGTGACACGCTTTCGCTTTGCTATTGCTATTTATAGCTTGCATTGTTTAGCGTCACCAGGGCACGTTTCGGTACTATCTAGTACAAAGATTCGCCAATAAACGTCTTTAACCCCCACGAGTGTTTTTGTCTACCTCGGGCAACGAGACACTTGAAGGTCGCGCGCATTGGGATATTCGTAAGAAAGCTTATTGGAAGGCCGTCAATGCTGGTTAGCTGGTAAGACATTTACGGCGATGTCTCGCTGTCCGTGAAGTGTTGAGTGTATGCTGCAACAGTCCGTCCAGTGCTGCTATGCGGTGCTGCGACTCGGTCATTACCGGAACACGATAAAAACAGGCTGTCGCTATCCAAACACCGTTGTTTACGCCGCATTGCACGAGTCTGGTAGTGCATTCAGACAAGCAGTGCTGAGGTAAGGCGCAGATTTTTAATTGGCCGCGACCGTCCTCTAGAACAAGTGGACAAAGTAAGACTTAGAATGAGGGTACAAAAGCCCTAACCAGGAGACTGAGTCATGGAGGTCCCTGGATAGGCACCCCTAGATTATGGTAACCAGTGTTTATAGACTTTAAATGATATGACTGGGTGTCGGAAACAGTGGCACTCGTGCATCTACTCTATATGCTTGCAGCCTCAGTCTATCTTTGTATATTTTCTCTTTGACTCTTCCGTTAACACTCTAATCTTCATTCTGCTCTTTTATCCAAATGATCATTCAAAAGACAGCAACCAAAATCGGAGCATGAAAATACATGGTTATTGGTTGTGGAAACTGAAAATCTACAACTGCTGAAGCACCTAGGCATTCGCTGCGTCCAGACGACTGTTTACCACCCGGCAATCAACGGGATGGTCAAACGTTTTTATCGACAACTGAAAAGTGCTTTGGTGGTGCAGATAAACTCAAAATGGAAGGCGTCTTTACCTTTAGTCCTCTTAGGTTGCAGATCATCTTTGAAAGCTGATCTTCAGTTCACACTGGCAAAGTTGACTTTCGGTCTCACCTTGCGTCTTCCAGGGGAAATTGTTGCACCGACCCCACCAATTTATTTGAACTGCAGCTCGTTACGTACACCGTATGCTCCAGTTGCACATGCAACCACCCTGTCAGCAAACGCCTCTAGTATACCTACCCCAATATTGGCAGAACGATCGCATATTTTTCTCAGGACAGAGGTTTGCACATCCCTGTAAGCTCTGCATGGAATCCGCTATAAGGTACGCCGACTTTTCTGCAAAGCCTGCGTAATAAAGCGCAAAGACAAATGTGAGACCGTCAGTATTTACCTGGTGTAACCGGCGTATTTGGAGGAAACCGTCACTCCCGCTTATGGTTCCTCACCCGTTCTATCAGCTACAAATCCCATTTCAGCAAGTCCTGCTACCTTCACCTCGATAAACCTCGCGACACCCTTGGAGCACGCACCCGATTCAAACCCTTCCCA
>UZAN01045982.1:15615-29015 GCA_900618425.1 Echinostoma caproni
TTGGGCATTATAAAGGTACAGAAGACCTTTTTCTGACAGTCCTGGTCAGTTTCTCACCGGCACATGCCCAGCTGCGACGGTCCTCCTGTTCTCTTCTCTGAAGACATACCAAAACGGGCAAGTAGCGAAACAGCGACGGATGTGCAGACGCTTTTCCATGGCGTTTTCATTTCCTCACATTTCTCTTGCGGATCATCATCCCCTGCCTCATCAACGGGAACTATATCGAACGTTGATTTCTAATATTCCCGTGACAACCCACCAACCGATCCAATTTTTTGGACTAACAAACCACAGCGAATAATGTAGGCACTCTTATCGAAGGCGCTCTCTAGCATTCTGGTGGGGGAAGCTATGTAGTGACACAAAGTACCTCTCACTCTGCGTGTACTCTTCCTCTCTGACATCTGATTGTTTTATTGCACCAAGGCCATTTCTTCGGTCAGCTCGCTTTCACTTTCTGCACGCTTATCTACTCTTCCGCATCTCTTCTTTCGGCTCTGCTGCTTTATACAATACGAAAGTCCAACGTTTCGTGGATTCTCTCGTTCTGATTTCGTCGCCTGTTTGCGACGTTAGAGGTATTGTCCCGGGGTACCGATATATCACCGCCGACACAAGTGTGCCAAACGTGTTACAAAAAGGAAAAATAGCAGGTGATGCGTGGGTTATTCTGAGATAAACCACATTCAGATGCAAAAAACGGATTTTTAGAGGTAGCACTCAGAAATTCCAAACTGGCGCTAACTCACCACACGGTCAGATATGAAGACAAGCAGGGGAAGCTGGTGCTTTTCTCCCTGGAAGAAGGAGGGGAACCTGATTGAGGTGTTCAAACACCTAAAGTGTTTAGACGACGTTTTGGAAGATAGAAGACCACTACTACCTCCCAGAGACAACCCAAAGTTAAGAGGAAATGACCCTCAGCTTGGTAAGTTCAGGGTGTTCATCCGCATAAGACAGCTATTGTTTGCCACAAGGGTGGTAAATGACTGGAATAGACAACCCAATAATGTAGGTAATCACAGTTCAGTGAAGGGTTTTAAAACCCGCCTGCACCCTGCATAGCAAGGTCCTTTCACATAAGAAACCGCCTGATCAACGTGATTTTCCGGCAGATCCACTCTCTGCTTCTCTCCACACCGTTTTTCCTCCATCTCCGACCTATTCCCACTCACCATTTCCTTCTTTATCCATTACTAGCATCTTTTTTCATTCTGTTGCGTCCCATATCCTCATCTCGCCTACTACCATTGGATTACTAAATCTGCCACCAGAACTCCTCAACTTATTAGGCCGGGGTTGTAACTCTGTCGATGCCGGTGTCCGGGTATGCTGCCTTGATCCAAAAGTCGTGACTGGAACGTGACGCGAGTGGGAGATCAAAACTCAACTTACCTGAAGTTTTGATCACAACATTGAAGANTCCCCTTTCATCTGTTGCAGCATCAGGGGATCGTAGAAGCCCACCGCCGCAACAAACTGGACTAACTGGCACTAACTGATCTTCGGTAAGTTAGAGCCTGGTTTCAATTTTCAAACCGCTTGTGACTAAAATTATTTTTTACTCAGTTCTTTGTGGAATATCAACAGATATTTCATACTATATATAGTGAAATATCCAGTTTTACTGTTTGTTTTGTTTTGTGACCTCAAAATAGCCATACTTTTGAAGGGTCAGATAGTTAAGTGTGAAATATCAGTAGATTTTTATCTTTGCGAATAGGTTTTTTCAATCAAGATGGTATATTTCTTGAATGACAATGAGAGACATGCATTGAATGCACGATCAAAGCAAACATAACAAAATTACAATTTCATCATATAAAACGCAATGAGATATTCAAACAGAGTCATGGTGATTGTGAAAACGAAGTACAGTGCGAAATTTTTCAATGGAAAGTTATGTTGTTTTGATGTTCCGGTCCATGCTGTTGAAGCTGAACTGAACGACCTTGAGCGCTCGGTTCAAATTTTTGACGTTGTAAATTTTAATCTCGAGATTACGAAATACTGTGAGTTAGAGCCACTAAAACCGCTGTTAATCCTGTAAAAGTTTGTAAACCCGTCTGGAGATGACATACAATAAGTCTTCGGGTGGTATTTTATGAAATAATGATTTCATTTCGTAAGACATTTTACATAGAGAAAGCAATTAAGCACTGTAAACTTTCACAATGGCCATAACAGATTGCTGTGGAGCCCTTAAATGTCAGAAAATGGTCTCTAGCGGTGTGTGCCCGTATAGACCGTATTGCCTACAAAGCTTACGTAAGAATCGACGCCTTGCAAAGGCTCTGCTACATATACCTAGCACAGGCGGAGGGGGCCGGTCGACAATCCCCTTCAAATGTAGGCAGTACCGGAGTGGAAATGCAGAACTCACTGGATCTTAGATATGAGGAAAATCGTAAAAGAGCTAGAAGGGAAAGTTACACTCAGGAGAGGGAGCTGTCGCTTCAAAAGAAAGAGAACGACATTGCAAGGGGCCGAAGCAAGAACATCCTCATCTATAACATTGAGGTGCTGTGCATTCGGAATGTGAAAGCCCAGGCATACATATAGCAAAGGAAAGTCCGGGACTTCTTGAAACTTGCTGGATTACCCTCACATGCACTCAATAAGGGGGTACATCGGATCGGCCGCTGGATCAACCCTGTAGGAAGCCTGCAGCAGAGAGAAGCTAAGCTTATCGTTGTTGAAATTCTCAAATCCCGCTATCGGGGAGCAAATTTTTAGCAGCTGCTAGATAATTGAACGAGTCACTGGGGGAAGTTATCAGATCACACCCGATACTCAAAAGCAGGTGTCATGGCAGACCCCAGGGCAAGGCCATGCACTTGCGATAGGGAAGATCGGGACGACCGGAAAAGCGATATTCAAGGTATCCGTCGCAAAGGCCTCTACGGAACGAAGTCTTGCTAGGAAAGCAGAACATCAATGCAGGCTGAGCTAAGCAGCGGTGGTTTCCTCGATTTCCATGAGGTATCAATTGTTGGTGCCTGCAGGACCAAAACCTGTGAAGAAGCTTGGAACCAAGACGGGATCACGCGGATCCCACAAGCAGTCAAGAGCTGGGGCGCAACCGATGGTGAGGAGGGCAAGGCCTATATTTCATGTTCAATTTGTGAAAATCCTTCCAAACCCATGATGATATATGGTGACAACTCTATCTGTGTGTTGCTTCTCTATTGACATTTCTCAATCACAAACACCATACATTATTCTTTATCTGTTAATTCAACATCCGGCATATATAAAATTTTCCGTGGTCAGAGAACGTGAATGACTGTTTGGCTCTATCTGGACATCATATTTGGCTCGCTTGCTTGAGTGCTTTTAGCCGCATATTTGAGGTTTTCTTTATTGTAAATTTTGTTATAATTTCGCTAATTCAGTACCGTAGAACATTAGGGATCAATCGTGTTTTATTTCGGGATTCGTATCGGTTTCGGCTACGCGTCACACAAGTGCGAATTGATTGACGTACAAGGCCCCTACTTTTAAGATCAATAGGAACCAAACCCCACATCCGATTGTGCCACTAAAGCCAGTTATGGCTGTGGGGCGACCGCTCAGCGTCACTACTAATGCAGAAATCTATAGGCAGTAAGGGTCTAGAGCGAAGCCGACGCAGAAGAAAACACTACTGACTCCGCCGACTGAACTTGTGGATCAGATGCTGACACCGATAGCAACGTTGAGGTATATTCAGAATCCGGAGTCTAGAAAGGCCGAACTAGGGACCCAGGGACACAACCCGGAAAAAAGGAAGTACGATAGATGTTTAGTGGCCACCGAAACTGGAGATCAAGGCAGCTCACTAATCCATGACATGGTTATCAAAATCGCGTCAAACCCCACCAGGGTAAAGCCACTCCAAAGGAAGAGCAACTGCTCCATGTAGGTCATAGAGCGGACTATAACGTCAAAAAACGTAGTTGGTTCTCGGGTGGTGCGCTCAAGGGCACTGATAAGTTAAGAGAAAAACACCTACAGGCACCGGTTTTCCAGTCACACAGCTTAAAGTTGTGGCTTACAAATGTATGCAGCGTTAAAAGCAAATAGATTACGCTAGCGATCACGAGCTAGGATTGTGATATTGGGATGCTTACTGAAATATGGTTATCCAAAACTATATCAGTCGAACGACAAGCACCTCCAAATTTTACCCAGTTCATAACTGATAGGGAGGGTGGGCTAGGTGGCGGGGTCTTACTGCTCGTTCGTCGGCATTATATCCAGCGGGAAATACCTGAGCTAGCGCTCTGTAAAGCAACGGTGCATCGTAAGAAACAGTGGCTGACACTTGCAAATTACCTGTCTACCAATCCCTAAAATCTAGACCGAGCGCCAATAGAACTCATTTCCACAGTCGTTAAGGAAAACCACTCGCCGATTATATTGGGGGATTTCAATCTCCCAGGAATAGAATGGCAGCATGATGACGAGAGAGAGCGGCAAGTAGAACACAACATCATGAGCTGCTTCCACGGGGCAACGCTCTACCAGCACGTACGAGAGAAACCGCGTATCCGGCTAGGACAGAGATCGTCTATCTTGGGCTTGGTCATCACGCCGCAAGAGAGTGTGCTCAGCGACCTAAGACCAGATGGTCCTCTCGGTAAAAGCAATCACAATGTACTGTTGCCAGAAACAGACATTGCAAAGGAAAAGCCACCCCGCCGGTGGTGCCACATTTCGGGCGAATGAACGTAGAGGACTTGAGGCGAGATGCTCAAGCCAGAGCGTGGTTCCCACAAGGAACAGATTCGTCCGTCGAACACCGACGGTGGTTAATCCGATACCAGCTATTAGAGCTGACGAAGAGGCATGCCCCTTTGCAACCTCTGATTGATACCCACAAATCGTAATGGTGAAAGCCGGCCATCAAACGCGTCATAAGGGGAAGGGCTCGTAGGTGGACGGTATTCGTTCTCGCAGGAGGACATGATCGATGGCTCCAATATAAAAGGCGAGAAACTATGCAAACAAGCTAATAAAACAGGCGAAAATGACCTTCGAGGTGAAAATCGCCAATAGAGCGCGCCAGGAACCCAAGAGATATTATGGCTACATGCAATCGAAGACTGCACCAAGATAATCGGTAGGCATTTTGGAGAACCCCAGTGGTGGGCTGTCTGTCTCAGATTACGAAAAATATGAGATGCCCAGGAGGTATTTTGAAAACGTCTATAAATTAGACCTCGGGCGTGCGGTCACACGGAGTGTTTAGACCCCTCCAATGGGCGCTATGGAAGTCTCAGTTAGTATGGTTCTTAAGGTCCTGGAGAGCTTGAATAAAAAATAAGTCTGCTGGCAGCGATGGGCTGCAACCGGCCGTCATCAGACAACTAACTCCTGTGCTCACCCCTACAATAATCGCACTCTACCAGGAGTCCCAAAGGGCTGGGAGAGTACCTAGTGATTGGGCGAATGCCACAGTGGAAACCGTCCACAAGAGTGGAGATGGGAAGCAACCGGGTAACTACAGACCCAGCGTGCTGTGTATGGGTTTGCAAACGATCGTTATGAATACTCTCTGTGAGCACGTTACTTGACATAGGTTGATTAGCCCTGCCCACCTGCCCGGCGTTCCAAAAAAGAGGTCATGTCTGGGCAACCTTCCTTGTTTCAATAGCGAAGTTACAAAGAGGTTAGATGGAGGCCACAAAGTCGAAGTGTGCTACCTGAACTTCAGCAAAGCTTTTAACTCGGTAATTCACGGGCTCCTACGAATAAAGCTCAGGAGATTTTGTCTCCCAACAGCTCTAATTCGATAGATAGAAGCTTTCCTTACCAACCAAATCTATAGAGTTTGGGTGGGAGAAGCTCTGTTCAGCTTTGGCAGCTTATCCAGCGGAGTGCCTCAGGGCTCAGTGCTAGGCCTGATGCTCTTTCTGCTGTTTATAAATGACTTCGTTCGGGAATTAGCGATTCCTGCCTTCATCTTTGCCGACGACATCAGGCTAGTGAAATCAGGACCTGTAGATCAACTAGAAGCTGACCTGGCTAAGGTTGCCCGGTGGACCCAGAAGTGGGACTTGGAGCTAAACGTTACCAAGTATCATGTTCTAAATACCATAGGGCTTCCGGTCCGCGTGGTTATGACCACGGAAACGACGGTATTCGCTGGAGTGGACCGAATGCTGGATCTGGGAATTTTGGTTTGCGAGGAATTTCAGCCCACTGATCAATGCCTGGCCGCCGCACAAAACGCGAGGGACATTTGTTCCAGCTTATAGTGGCCCTGTCGTCAAGAGAGGCTGAAGTTTTCGTACCTCTATATAAGGTCATAGTTAGACCGCAGTTAGAATACTGCTTGCAGGCTTGCGCGCCTTATTTGAGGAAAGATATCAATTGCACTGAGAGGGTCCAACGATTAGCCACTATAATAATCGTGGGAATAAAGGGTAAATCATATAAGGAGAGGTTAGGATCCCTAGAGCTTTTCTCCATGAACAGGAGACGAATGAGAAACCACATCATTCTCATCTTCAAAATAATGAAGGGGCTGACTGGGCTAGAGGCGGACAGCTTGTTTACCCGAACATCGCTCAAGTCAACAAAGGAGCATCATTTGAAGCTAATGAAGTCCAGGAGCAGACTCAACCTTAGGTACAAATCCTTCACATTAGAATGACAGATGAGTAAAATCAACTGTAACGGCAATAAGAACAACGTTCAATACGAATCGCAATGTCTCGACCTTGACTGACCAAATTTCCAGCACGTACGAAAACAGTTGACAGTTGAAATTTCGTTTCTACTATAGGCATACATCAATACATATTTGCGACTTACGAAACCGTTGTAGGTCCCTGTTAAGAACTACAAGTAATTGAGAAAATCACGGAGTGAGACCGCAAAGATACCGAGCGGGTAGTGAGGAGGCCGGTTAAAACAACTGTTAAGTGTTGCGTTCATAAAAGAGAAAGAAGAGATAAGAAAAGGAGGATAATGGACTTAGAAAAGTATCGTGTACAAAAGCTTTCGAAAATTGTCACACCAACTTCCATCTTCACTGCTGAACTCAATAATATTTGATGAGTTCAAAAGACAACTAGATGGGATCTGGATACGCCTCTATCCATAAATTTCGTAGAGTGCCTACTATTGACATTAGGTGTTCCATGCGGTTTATTTTCGAACAACTTCCCTTTGCAGATACGTCCCGATAAACGCGACTGTTACGGACAAAGAAATCGGCTGCGGTTAAACGGTCGACAATAATTCTAAGCTCCGGAAGAACGTGGTTCCGGCTGGAGCAAGAATCTGGAGGCTTGGTTGGAGAAAGCTTTTACCGTCCTGCGCAACCTGACCTGACCTGCAAAACACTGTAGTATGCTGGACCGACCGGTGTTCTCAATACACTCGAAATACACTGGCAGATTGATTCCGGGTAACGCAGTCAGAGTTCTTATACAATTATTGTCTTCACAAAAGGCCGCACAATCACTGGCCACTCATTGACGCTCTCAATACACAGGTAGGATACACTTATCCGTAGAGGGAGCTTCCAAATGACTTGCAAGACAGGAAAAATACAAAAGGCAACCATAAACCAAAAGGTTCAGTAGAACATGCACACGAAGCACAATTAAATGAAAATGGCTGCGCCCGCGTCTTCGCTATACAGCTCCACTTCACGAAAGAACACTGTTCTCAGTGTTCCTTACCACTGGGTCATTCTGCGAACGCTTACCCTTCCACACTGCCAAAACTATCCGTGGGCGTCGATCCGTCGTCCCTTTGAGTTAGCCTTGTTCATGCCCCACTAGACTTTGACCTGAGCTACACTAAGTTGTGTCCACCGTCATCGTGAGAGAGGTATTTCTGTGTTTCGTGTACTTCCTCCTGTGGAGTTACTGTGAAATTATGTGCAGCAGGGACACGAAGAGGCGCTCTCCGTGCTCAAAGTGCAAGAAGACCGTCGGACCTCGTGCAAAGGTCCTGTTATGTGATTTGTGTCAACGTTGGCATCATCATGCATGTACTAGCGTACCACTAGATATGTATACAGCCCTCCAGTCGTGTGATTCCCCAAAGTTGAAGTTTGTATGTGACGAATGACTCCCTACATTTCGCACACCGAGTGTCGGCGGAGGAGTGCAGCCCGTGCCGACCGCAAGTGGAAGTGTGAACTGTAAGACGCAGTCTTCGTCAGCCGAGGCACTGCCAATTGCGACCGCCGATGAGCAAAGAAGACGGAGCCGCAGGTGTGCAACCAATGAAGGGCAACCGACTTCCAGTGAGAGGCACGCAGTGGCAGCGACCATGCCTGGATCCCCAGCGCTTACTGACCCTGCGCTGGTTCCGTCATCGCCACCAGCTTCGTCGTTCAACACCAGACCATATGCCCGAGCTGCTGCTGCCACACGCGCCCCCAACAGTGCTGTAACTACGGGTACCGAACACCACGTGACTCAGCCTGCATCCCGAGTGGCTTCCAACCCAGGGCTAGTAGCCCGACCGGCAGTCGCAGGAGACCAACGGTAAGAACACCCCTCAAGACAGTGGTGCTTCCTAGCTTTTAATATGCTGGAGTCCAAGGAATCCACGGTGCAAGCCCGGCTTAAGGCGGACATATCCTTACTTTGAGGATTCCTGGCCATACTCGTCGTCCCTGGCAAGGACACTCAGGCCCATGCGATACGAAAGGAAGCCGCTTTCAGGCTGAGAGCCAAACGGGAGGGTGGCCCCCTCCCGTCCACAGAAGGTCGTTCTTTGGTCAATGGAAGAAACCAGGTCCGTATTTCAAGGTGCCTTCTGCCTGGAAGGGGAGCCGATCAGGCTACTACGCGACCTTGACGCGGACGAACGGCAGACGCTGAAGCAGGCATTAGCCGAGATTCACGAGCGTCGAGCCAGTAGTAAACAAGATCTCTTTATCCGGGAGTTTCGGGCTCGGAGAAGGCGCCCACATTTCCAATGGAACCCTCCTGCGATACCAGTGAGAGAGTCTTCCCCAGCATAAACCGGACGGACGCGCCAACGGCTGTCACAGACAGGCGCAACTCTGCGTACATTGTGTCCGCCAATAAACGTAGTGTCGTAAACAAATGAGACCATTTGCAGTCGTTTGTTATGGAGCACTCCCCGGTGGTAATCACCCTCACCGGAACCTGTCTTACCCCAGACGTCCTTGACTTTAAGGTCCCTTTCCCGGGGTATGCGTCATTCCGTTCGGATAGAGTACAACCGACAATGGGTGGGGCGTCATGCTGTGCATCCACGAAAGTGTGCCGGCTACCCATCTCCGAAGTTACGCGGATCCCGACAGTCAGGAAGAAGCGTTTTGGTGCAAAACCAAACTGTATTGCAACGGCTACACAAGGATCGGAGTACACTACAGACCGCCAACGACGGCTCCGGTGGCCATCCAGGACGATATGCGTCGATGGGCTTAAGACGGTCATTGTTTGATGTTGGGTGATTTTAATGAACCTCTAATCGACTGGCATGAAAATCGCTGTCTGCCGGGAGCGGACCGATTCTCCAAAGACCTCCTCGCAGTTGTGAACCAGTTGACCTTGCATGAGCAATCCTGCGAGCCCGCCAGAATCAACGATTCTGCCCAGTCAGTCCTTGGTCTAGTATTATCCCCTCGAACATCGAACGTCGACGCCATCGACCACTTCGCACCACTCGGTTCAAGCGATCATTCGAACCTGTAGGCGAATTGGCGCTTGGAGCTCCGTATCGCTCTCTACCACATTCCGGACCCGACGTCCGGAAATCGGACTACGATGGCATAAGGATCGCAGCGCGGTCCCTCCCCTAGATGAACACCTACTCTCAGGGAGTCGAACTCGCCTAGACTATCTTCCGGGACGGCAGTCTTGAACAGGTGACAGCCTTTGCTCCATCTAAACGCTTCCGGTCACAGGCTATGGGCCCCTTGGTTTAACCACGAGCTCCATCAGATGCTTCAGCGTTGAAACAGGGTGTGGACAGCGTTTCGCGCCCATGTATCTAACTATGACCAATACAAGGTGGTGTATAATGCTTGCTGTGCAATGAAATCCAGAAAACGGCGGGTGTAGTAGGAGTCCCTGGCATCCAAAGCGGACACTATGCCGAAGCGTTTCTTCGCATATCTGCGTCGCCGCACGCGTGCAACGGCTCACATCCCACCCTTGGAGATTAACGGTGCCATGGTACAAACAGATGTTGACAAGTCGGAAGCTCTTGCGCAACAATATGCGTCCGACTATGCTACTGATATACCACTGAGCCCCTGACTGCCGTGCTCTGCAACTCTGCTGTCTTGGCAAGCCATCTTGGTAGACCAAGTGCGTGAGGCACTTTCGGCTTTGAAATCATACCAGTCACGGGGTCTTGCTGGACGGCATCCCATCGTGCTGGAGGAGTTGGCGCCGTTCATTGCACCCACCTTGGCCGTTTTGTTCGAACAATGATTAGCCGAGGGAAGGTTGCCCGCCGAGGAAAACCGCGATCCGTCTTAAAGGGAGGAGCCCGTAGGGACCCCGCCAATTACCGCCCGGTAAGTCTAACCTGTGACCGTCAAGGTGATGGAGCGTATACTCGCCAAGCGACTCCGAGAACACCTCCTACCGAACAATCTTCTGTGCCCGGAGCAGCATGGGTTCCGTCCGCAGCGATCTTGCGTCTCGAATCCGCTAATTGCTCGGGAGTAATGGGCGTTTGCCAAAACCCCTGGCCACGAGACGGACATCATCTTCATTGAATTCAGTAAGGCTTTCGACAAGGTACCACACGGACGGTTGTTGGAGAGGCTGATGGCTCACGGTGTTGCAGACCCTCTACTACCCTGGATGGAGGAATTCCTCGTCAGGCGGACGCTCACTGTCAGAGTTGCCCAGACCGAGTGGCGTCGCTATCCTGTTCCCAGTGGAGTGCCACAGGGTTCTGTCCTAAGACCTTTACTGTTCCTTCTCTTCGTGAATGACCTGCCCTCCCGGTTGAGCCCATCTTGCCTGCTCTACGCGGATGAGTTAACACTGATCCGAAAGCTGGAGTCGACGGGGCTTCCTTTGGTCTACTGTCTTTCCGAGTGAATAAACACCACTCGTTATGGGACAGAAAAGCATTGGCACTATTGCACGCAAATACATGTAGTATTGGGAATAAGTGGGCAGAGCTGGCCACAGTGGCTGCGGGAACAAAGGCTCAAGTGATTGCCCTGTATGAATTGTGGCTAACGCAGGACGACCACATACCAGAACCAGTCTTAAGCCGGTTCACCGTCCACAGACCGGACAGCAAAGGGGGTAAATTGGGGAATGGAGTAGCTGTCCTAGTCAGACAGGATATACCCCGTCACGAAGATAAAATTGTCGTAATGTACTCCCTCTCTCCCACCCGACCCCCACACACATGCACATTATACCTTTTTTAAGATGTCACAATATCAATTTAATATGTCTTGTTGCTATGTGAATAGTACAATAGCCCGATTGTCCCATCGGTGGTCGATAATTGAGGTGGATCGATTTTTGAGTGATTTTTGGGCCGGCATATGAGAAGGATAAGTTCCGAATCCGATGCTACTCAAGTGTTGGTAGAGAAGCATTCATCACAGGAGAGTCACTTGTGGACCGATGCATCGTGTGGGCAATTCGGAATGGATAATGCTCAAGTGATGATGACACTGGGTCCACGTTTGACTCGTCCAATGTAACACGCACTGCTTTTCTAACCGGGTTGGATAAACGGATAAACGGATATTAAAACCTAGAACTTGTCTTAAGTACGGACTACAATATTCACTAATGTAGGTCAACGCAAAAACTCTTCTGGGAATTTTACCAACTGGCTTTTTTCGTCTTGAACGATTTTGCTCACTATATCAGAGATAGAATTCCGGAGGACGGAACAAATATTATGGAAAAATGCACATTTATTTCATAAAAGTTGTTCATTGTTTTTCATTCCGCTGCTTGTACAGCAAAATAAGGCGAACATAGTTTTCTTCCACTTTCGGAATAGTAAAAGTTGAAATAATTTAGCACTGTTTTATCTCCTCGATCGTTCTTAGTTTTCGGGAATAAATGGATGCTGTGACATCTTAAATTGATACTCATATCTATAATTGAAAATGGTCTAGTGCATGACATACAGCACATGTGAATCAAGTTACACGTTACCCTGTAATCTGAATCGAAAGAGGACTCCATTTATTTATTGCTATAATCTTATTGATAAAATCGTTCTTTATTCGCCGGTCATACATTTGTGAATTACCGCCGTTTTTAAATTCGAAGAAACAAAGATAAATCGTGTTGTAATCCAAGTTAAGTCAAGTCAAGGAATCTAGCCCGAGCAGTGGGTATTCAGCATTCACATAGTCACAATGAGAAATATAATTAAAAAACTTTTTTCTAAATGAACCATACAACAACATCGAAACAACCAAAGGCATACCATGGTATTTATCATCGGTTTATAGTAGCATTTTGAGCAGATTTTCTATCACAAGTTCATGCATGGTTTATAAGCAATTTGGACAATAGAGTACGCCTGTAAACCTCTGTGCGTGCCTTTATAGGCTTATAACTTGAATGGGTGAATAAATAAGAAGGGCACTGACTAAGAGCAGAATACAGGGGATGAGAACAATTCGATGCAATTTTTTTGAGAATGTTTTTTCTTATAGGACTAACGGTGGTGGTGGTGGTTTTCTTTTTACCGACGTACTGTACCGGATGTTCTCGCGGTGTAACACTACCTGACGACAGAAAATTGTGGGATTGGGGAAATGTGTTTGTGGTTGTTTTCAGAAATAAACGGCAAGATTACCGGGAACCCATAAAGCTAGTGGGCGAAATCGAATAAATCAAAACCAAAACATCTTATGCAATGGTTTGAGATAGAAAATAATTTAAAACATACAACAAAACATAAGCCTTCTGAACTTCAGAAAAATATTATTGATGTGGTCAGATCAGGTGAGGTTACGGTTGAAAATAACACCAACGGATCTGACAGACGGTTGTCGATTTATCTGGTCATTTAGGATAGATAAAGTAGGGTGCTGATATTTGACAGTTAGTCATACTTTTGACCTTTCTAAGGGGAAAAATTTTATCAATAGACCTTTGGGGGATCATATGAAGATTCCTTTGCTGAGACAACTTCACTATTTCTGAAATGTCATCAAGTAAAGTAGCCTGATATGATGGGTTCGGTTAGGGCAATCCAAATATTATATGGTCTGCATACTTGACAGGAAGAGAGGAATTACTCACAGNTAAAGAGGAAATATAAGCGGAAAATAGAAAGGTGGACAGAATAATGCCTTGTGAAGAGGGAAACTGTAAAGATGTACAATCTTTGTTGCGTGAGAACTGCTGACGGTTGGACAAATAGTTGACCAAAACTTCAATCGTAGAAGGTTGAACATCAACCGAAGAGAC
>UZAN01045983.1:0-15695 GCA_900618425.1 Echinostoma caproni
AAGAATAAAGGATTGAGAGGAACAAATGTAATAAAAATCAGGATGTTGCACGAGTTTGGTCAATACCTGTATATATATATATATATATAAACGCATGGATAAAACAGTACACAAATTTCCACATGATACACAGAGACCGCAGTCGGCTTCGAAACATCGAGGAATGTAGTATTGATAGTGACAAGAATAAATTATAGGTAAATAAACAATGGAAGTGGATTTGCGGTTTTCAGGTTGTAAAAGTTGAACAACAAAGCAAAATATATACTTATCACAGCAGGCATGGCAATGGCAAAACACAAGGATTTGTAAAAGTGCCTCTTTCGTTTCATAAACTATTTGACTGTGAACGAAATAGACTAATAGCGTTATTTCAGTTAGGTAATCACCATACCTTTGTCTTTTAGATACTGGCAATATCCACACAGAAACTCGGTGAATGAAGTGTTTAGTTGAGCTGATCAAATATATCAGTGAAGAATGTGCTACACATAAATTTCAATAAACCATGCATGATCATGGAACTCGGATTGTCTCTATTCCACTTCAGGTCTCCTAGGGCGGGAAATTATTGGAAAAATAGTGTGATTCCCAACGTGAAAAGCCAAATTCTGCA
The DNA here is from genome assembly GCA_900618425.1 of Echinostoma caproni. NCBI lineage: Eukaryota > Metazoa > Platyhelminthes > Trematoda > Plagiorchiida > Echinostomatidae > Echinostoma > Echinostoma caproni. The sequence goes on from UZAN01045983.1 coordinate 617, forward strand.
ACACGCACATTGTATTTAAAAGTGTGTATTGGATACCAGAGTACGTGATCAATTCACAAAACCTGTGACGTAATATTCAATTGTCTATATCATAGACCACAAGAACAATGTTATTTCGTGATTATTCAGCCGTATGAGGTTCCTGTGATCAGGTTCTGATCTGCCGAATGCTTTATCGCTAATAATTGTCACACAAGTGAAGATACTGCTCCACAATCATCCTAAGATAATGGAATTCAGTTACATTGCCTTATCTCATATCCATCCTCATTGGAGAATATTTGATCATTAACCTTGCACCAATAAACATCTTCAATACCTATTAAAATTTTGCTACATGGGTCTGTTCGCTCGTAAAGGAGACTTGCAGTAAGGAGGAGCAAACCTTTTGTTAGCCGCAACCGGTTGCGATCAGAATTGAAAACACCCTTACATCACAGCGTCAAAATGTTTTAAGCAACTGAGAACAGAATGCGAGATTTCAGACTAATTTGAAGCTTATTGCTACCACCTTTTTTCAAGGCTGATTTTGTCTTCATAATCATTTAAACCTGCATGTACCCACAATGAATTGAAAAGCACTCTGGTGGTGGTGGTGGCAACGGAAAGGGTTGTCAAATATAACTGAGGGTGCGCGGAAACATGCTTCTTGGAATTCCAGACTATCATCTGATGTCGTTTTCAGATAATTCCAGTGACGTCCCGTGAAACAACGGGAGAGGGTCAACGATGCTGGCATGCTTATTTAAGAGTAACATTCGACAGGTTTCACTACAAAGGTCGCAGGAGCTCTTCCTAGTATACGACCAAGTTACGTTGTCCTTTGCGTTACAAATCAATAGCCACATCAAGTCTTCGGGAGAGGGAACTAAACAGTGAAAATATATCTCGACCGATATATCCGCACGGGAAGGGATGACTGCTCTTTGAGGATTGCGGCATAAGGGGCACTGTACTCTATTTGGAATCATTTCGCAGTTTACGTTATTTACTCAGGTTATACTTATCGTAGTTTTCCTGTAAATGTCATACGGATAAGCTGCGAACAAAAAACTGAAATTGTTGGTAATAATTGTGTTCAGATTGTTTTTAAATAACTGCCTTTTAATATATGAATTACTGACCCATTAGAAGGTCTTTTTTGGGCAGTTACTTCGGGATGGTTTTGCCAGTTATGTTGCGAAATTGTTTTTTGCATGTTAGAAATCGTCAATCCGGTCCCCAAAGAGTCGTTCTATCCAGGATTTGCTATTCTTACTATTCCCAGGTGGTCATTCTCACAATTTTTTACTAGACATCTAGGAAGCATTCAGTCATATCCGGACCCAAGGACATAGGGAAAAACTACCCACAATAAGGTTTTCCCGGCACCCGTGTCATGGACTGCAGTATTTTTCAATAGGCGTACCACCAACATACGTGTAGATGAGTCCCTCCCAGTCCCCTTTTCTAGGTGCCACAGATCTTCAAAATTCCGTGACTTCACCTGCATAACGTCTCATTTTTATTACTCATTTACTGATCATGTCAACGAAAGCTGCCCTATTTTTCATTTCTTCTCCAGATACATCGCCAAGAATATAGGTCACGACTGATGCGCGTTCACAGCCCCTCTCGATTCTGACATTTTATTAATCTTCCCTTACGTTTCTAGGCACAATCTTTCAATTTTTTCATTATCTCCGTCAAATCTGTAACCAAAAGATATAAACTTTCCTTTCCTCAGATTCATTTTGATCACATTCTTGTCAGATCCTCATTCTAGTGGTTGCTCTCGACTGTTTGTCTTCACTGCTGTCTTACATGAACCCTTTCATTTTCTTAGTTCCATTTTCCCCGCGCGGAACAACTTACAGTTATTCTGTTCCAATTAGTTCTCTGGCCCACTCTACCTTCTTCTACTTTACAAAGCACAGAGCCTCGGAATCCTCGAATATTGAAATTCATATGCGGGATGATAATCTGTCCGTTTCCGCCCCCCTACTCGACTGAATTCAAAGTGAGACAGTTTATTTGACCAGTGACTCTTCCTCAACACCCAAAATGTGTAAATTAGACCATCTCTGAACGTTTGCATCGGTATCGCTAGTTTTGCTGTTTTTGACCAAGCTTTGTTATTTGGAACACCCCCGTCCCTAAAAGCAAATTACACTGACAACCAAGAGCCGAGACAACCAATCACTCTTCTCGGGTGTCTCAGGATCCTGACACTGATTCCTATTTGTGTAAATAATTGCAATTTTGCAACTAAACGGTCCTCCTATTAATCGCCACGTGAGACCATGAATCGAAAATTAAAATGGATAAATATGGATGTACGGTCATCCGAAAGAAACGGAAAGTGAACGTTTTAAATTTCTTCATACACGGCAATGAACCATCCTGTAGTTTTACTAAGTGTATTCGCTCTTGTAAACAACAGTAATGAATGTAACAGTAAAACCTTTTTGGTGGTCAAATGTGATGAGAATACCGAGGAAAATAAGATCGCATCACGTCAGAGATTACTAGAAACGATTGCATCATGAAACCGGAAATCGGGATCAGCATGGTCATCCGAATATCGAGATTATACGTGCTACAGAGTGTTTGAGTGGCTCAGGGAAGCTTTAGCGCCTGGAAAATTGTTTTGGGCACAGAGGGGTTTGTGTGCAGACGAATGCCACACATTTGTGAACAATGATCTGACGTCCAGCGGGAGCATTGAAGGATCGACCATGTTTGTCACCTAAGTCGAGAGAAAATCTGTTTTCAAAAAAGAACACATCAGCCGAGACCATAAAAGAAGATTCAAATCCATTAGACCTATACATTCAAGCTCCGTGTGTTGTTCACGGTCAACTCGATTGTGAGTTTGCGACTGAAGAACCAAGATCCCGACGCTGCAGTCTCATTTATTTGTTCCGGTAGAACAACGTGCATAGGCTACACGGTCAGGAAATTTTCCGAACGGATCCGTGAACACCAACCTGCGTGACTGAACATGGGAACGATCAAGTCACTCATCAGTACGGTGGTTTCACACCTAGCTGAAACAGATCACACTGTGAACGTTGCCGAGGCTTTCCACCACCTGTATAAAGTTCGTGTGTGATTATCGATTTAGGTCTGCTGTTGAGTGCTGGCCACATCTGAGGCGGTGGGCATTCGTTTTCTCACACGCACATCCCTCTGTGTGCCCAAAAACAATTTGTTAGTAGTTTCCCAAGAAAATGTTACTTCCAAGTAGTGATGTATATTAAGATATATTGGCATGAAAAACTGAAAACCACGGTTGTTTGTTTGAGATGTGCTCTGTGGGACTATTTTGACAATTCCAGGGGAGTCGATCGATAGGTATTGTTAACATCTTCCAGCTCTGATTCAGTCTTGGTGTTCACAAAGTGTCCCGAATCATTTTGCTGCATTTGTGCATGTCCATACGCAACGGATGGTAATAACAAATAGACCAGGAGTAATGGTTGTGTTGGCCTCAAATGTTCCTTTCCCCTACCTCGATTTAAAATACCTAGAGAAGGATGAAGCTACCACGGGAATTTGACCTGGAAAGACCTTTACAGACATCCTTTTCGCCTATCTCAAACAGCAAATAGAAACAGCAAATGTCGAAAATAATTTTTATCGTCACTATATTCAGTTCGTATTTGTCAAATTACTCCCACTGAGCACATTTCAAAAAGAACGAAGGGTAGTGAAGAAGCTCCTTCTCAGTGATTCGTGGTTGTGTCAATACATCACAATGTGAAATATCATTATTCAACCATAACATTTTGTTTTACGAAAAGGAAAAATGAATATGATAGATTATTTGAGGTTAACTTTGTCTTCAATCCGCAGTGATCATACAATTGTTAGGTCAATCGTTGGGACTCCCAGGAATATGGGATGAACGCACGTTGGACCAATGGAGTTTAAGGGTCTGCACAAATGGTTTCGGGCACAGAGGGGAAATATCGAACTTGCCTTGATAGTTTATCATGAACCAAACACAGAAAGCGGAATAACTCGGTCACAGTCAGTGTGATTTCATATTTATTACCAGGAGAATGAAAGATGACTGTGAAAAACCATTTGAATAACTCAATATCATCTATCTATAAATTCGATTGAGATATCCATTAGAAGAATGCAATGATATCCCATTTCTAGAAATCATCTGTTTTTACCCTGAGAATCGATCAGGCAAAAGCTCAAATTATCGGTAAGCATCGCTTCATCAGATTTGACTCGATAACTTATGACACTCGAAAAGATGAGGAGTGTACTCATCAGTTAATCATTAAGATACATGCATTACACCGCCACTCGAAAACAACAAAAACAACTGATCCAATATGCTGAGGCAATAATCACACCTAATTGCCATTCCAAACTGCACAAGCAGCAAAAATGGCCAGTCAATTCATCTGCCCTGGTCATCGGTATTCTCTCCACCTACCTCCCATTTTTCTTTCATCTCTGGTTAATTTATTTTTCTGCATACGCAAAGGTTACGTTGGCTGCAGTAGCTATGTGCACAAACGCCGCAGAACGATTTGAATATAGTTGTGCAAACCATGGTGCTTTTTCGATGTATGTGATATAAAAATACCATTTAACTATGAATAAATAGCTGTTTCAAACTTTATTCTTCTTGGACGACAACATTTGTCCTTTGCGGTGAACATGCAAAACCCGACCTAATACAAAGTAAAATTTTATTACTATTTTATAATAAATATTGTTTATGAAAAATGTGGCAGTTATTTGCCACCTCAAACTGCATTTTGGAGAATGTGTATTGTGTTGCTTTGTCATTTTCCATATAGCATCAGATACACATTCGAATGTCAATTAAGAGTAAAGTAGGGCATCGATAAAACGAGTTATGGGTTTATCTCCATTGCTTTCCTTTTGATAACTACTGAATCAAACCAAATTACATGTCTCGTAACACTTGTTAAAAGCGTACAATAAAATGGATACTAGATATTTTTCTATTCAAGTCGTATCCATCGATTCCGCAATGAGTGAATCCCATCCCGGGGGAATGCTTAGCTACCCTCATTTTTTATTGTAGCATTCGTAAAATGTTTTTGTTGACGTAAAACCCGATCACGGATACTACAAATAAAATATATGTGGGCACAGGTAAGACTCGTATTAGAGATGCGCGCATGCGCGTAGATTGCCAACTGTGGAATGCGTTGAATGAGGCATGAAACGCTAGTAATGCTCCCCTAGTAAGATATTCAGAAGGACTTCGGCAACCCATAGTTTGAATTATCTTCATGGTTGCATGCTCCTGTACACATCTTTACGCATTGATGCACTTCAGTGAGTAATAAATCCACTTTAAAGGCCAAAGAGGTTTTCTCCTAGTTGCTTACACTTTGAAGTGAATTGTTCTAACTTCATTCGTATATACGTCTCCTACTATTTATTGTCATACACGTAGAATAGGTCTCCTTTTTTGGAATGCTTATGTTAGGCTTAATCGAATATTTTATCGCTTTTTACCTAATGGCACAAACCCTTTGGGAAAGAACGGTTGGTGAATGGCTTTGTTTTCAAATCGTTTATTTTGTATCCGCTTGTGTTTTAGGCCAAGTTGATGATACGCAAATCATCAACAACGGTACGTATGGCATTTGAAATGCAAAAGGCATTCGTACCATTTTCTACGAAACTATATCTAAAATATGACATAACCCCCTCCAGCTTTGTATGCTAGTAGTAGACGTACGCACGAGATGCACAACATACTTCAAGGAACGTTTAATTTCTTCCATCTTATTTTCTATTTTTAAATGTTTGAAAGATCCCATACGACTCCACCCAAGCGTATTCGATTAGAATGACCGAGAGAGGCTCTTGTAGTTCACAGATACATGTTACCGAGTATTCATCATAACCAGTGGTAGGTACGTTCGCTAGGCATGTAAAAAGTAAGCATTCATCTATGTTTTGCCATTAAATAATGAATTGTACCGTAGGCAACCTTTGAACTTATCACTTCCATTAAATAGTTTTGAAGGAATTTATTGTTTGTCGCGCAGAGAAAACAAAAAAAATACAATGTAGTGCATGCCAACCCAGCACTTCAATAGCATCGAATTTTTACTAGTAGTCACTGCTAATGGGAGAAATTTTCGTGAATTATTTTCTTAGCCACTTCACACTTTATTTAGGACTTTTTCCTAGCATTTATCTGTGTTGAATAATAACACAGTTTTAATTTCTAAATTATTTCATTTTCATTTTTCATTTTCGTTTTTACTTCCTTTTATTGAGTATACAAAGATACAATTTTCAGGAAGGGGAAAGCGGCCAATCAAAGGGCTGCCATACAACACATAATAGGGTGAGAGGTGGTGGTGGGATTCGAACACACGTCCTCCGACGTGATAATTGTTGACGTTACCACCGAGCCACCACCGCCCACTTGCACTTCGTCAATGAGGTTCTCTACAAGCGTTACAATATGAGCAAATTTATTTGACGGATTCAAAATATAACCATGGGATTCTTTTGGGAATATCAATTATTCTCTTGTTTAATGAATAAATTTCTCTACGGAGACTGTTACTGATAAACCCTGTGTAAAATTTATTAGCCATCTGTCCAATCAACCAAATTCAAAAGAGAATGAAAATCTGAATCTTGTAGGTTGAACGTCAGGGAGAAAAACCTTTTTGTGCTGGTAGTTGATTTTATGGTCTTCGCTAAATTGCAGCCCACCGAATACGCAATTCATCATTCATTGTTTCCTGGTATGTACTCCTTTCACCCACTGGAGTTATCATTTACGGTGAACTTTGAAATAGGTATATTTTGGGTTAAGGTGAATCGGAAACTTTCCCAGAGAAAACTACCTCGATGACGTAGGTAAGTGCAGCATGAAAAGGAGTTTGACAGAGCACTGATAAGACACTGTCCAGAAGAATTTCAACACCGAAATCTGACAGTGAGACAAATAGGCAGAGATGAAATAAATCTTATCAAACATTTTGATCAAAGTGTCCTCACATTTTAGTTGCAAGCTAAGAAATGGTCTTCTGCGGATAAAAGATGCTGACCTATTAGCCTCAAGTTTTGGTCTTCATCAGCTACAGTGATTATCTAACAAAGATTTGTTCGAAAACAAAGTGCTTTTTTATAAAAAATGAATTCCGACAAAATTTAAACAGTAATTTGAAAAATAAAAGAGAAAGCTTGATTTCTATTCCTTCGAAAATTTCAGAAAAATACTAACTGCTATTCATACGCTAATTTGAAGAGGGATGTTATTAAATAGGTCCAAAAAGAACGGATATAGGGGAAACGGAGATCATCCTAAATGTGAATGGCTTCGTAGATCCGACGAAATTTATTAAGTGGGCTAAGCATCATCATGTTAAGTTTTTTTGTATTGTTCAAAACAAATTACTACTACAATTATAGATTGAAACATCCGAAATTGCCCTCTGTTGGGCGCATTACAATATATACCTGAAGTTTACAATTAGGCCTAACGTCTTTCACATCAAGTACACGCTTAGAAGAGTCTTAGAAACAACCCTTTGTAGCTCAGGAAAGGTTGGTAACGAATCAAATAATGTTTTATCATATAAGTCTATCGACTGACGTGCTGTTGAGCCAGCTCGGTTATAACTTATCTAAGTCGGCTGAAACTTATCACTGCTAGAAATCTGTAACACTGAATACTGTGATCCTTATGCGTTAATACTTTTACTAATTAAGGGTTAAGTTTCAGCACAATGCAGTGCTCCTTGTACTGCTATACACCACTGTATCTGTAACAACTCAAGATATGCACATGGACATCTCTATTTTTCAGAACAGGTTGTTTTTCAGTGTGAACAACCAGCGCTTGTCACTGACGCAGCCCTCTTCCCAATTGATATGAGGCAATAAAAGTATTGTAGTTCATATTTTGTATCATACTATCCCTTGCTCCTCATGGGATTCTTTTACATTACTGGACTATGAAATCATGAACCTCGTACACTTTATCAATGCAGTTCTGTATTTTAATCATTGCATAACAAACATTACTTATATTATATCCTTTTAACCAATTATTTTCAAAATAATATTCTTTGAAAATAATACCATGAAATGATCGATCGATTAAATAATCTCAAAGAAATTTAAAATTCTGCTTGTTGTTTTCGTTATTTAGAATCTACCTTGATTTTGTAAAACCCAAAGAGATCGCTGGTTTAACTATGGATAAATATTTTCTCCAACGTGAGATGCTGAACACTTGTTAATTCATCTTTCATTCTGAATTCGCTCCAGAAGACTCTAGCAAATTGTCAACCATTCGTTACCCGAGTGCTTGACTTCTTTTTTCCTTCGCAATTTGGTAAACAATTTCCGAAATCCTTACCAAGAGTAGTGAATTGCCTGAGAAAACATGCTTTTGTTGGAGATTTATTTTACCTTTTGTGACAAACAACCGATATACACCGAATGATGAATTTCACGCTCAAAGTGGTCCGTTTGACCAACGAACAATAAAAGTAAAATTAATGTAATTTATCTTTTATTTTATCTAGTGGTTCATGTTTATTTCTCCTTTAATCCTTAACTCTGAATGAAATTTATTCTGAATCTATTTTCAAAGGGGTCATTTATGTAATTTGTCTTCAAATAGGGGCTTAATTCAGCCGTTGAGAGGACGACGAAAAAATAATATCGTACAGATAAAGATACGTTTTAGAACAATCGATGGCAACAAACAGCTCTGACAGCTGCTCCAACCTTCTGAAACAATGTATACTATCGTTGCATCTGTGGTGGGAATTGAAAACTGAACCTCTGAGTCAGATATCGAAACACTCACGCCTCGGTCACAACTTAGGAGGGGGCAAAAGTTAAGCGCGTGATTGTGCGGATGAATGTTCATTCCGTGAGAATCATCCGATACACGTTGTGTAATGTTGTTGTCCCGACGGGATTATAACTCGTTAGATGCTCATTTTTTATACAGACTGCTATCTTGGTCATCGAACATCGAAGGTGGATTGACTCAATCCAAGAATTATTTTATAGTCCCAGGAAGAATTTATGAGAACAATAAGGCTTACGTTTCTATCCACTAACAGTCAAGTGATTTTTTTTCTCTCTGTCAATCAATTGATTCCTTACGCGGAACACTACGCATATCATTTGACATTGGGGTTAGTTCAATTAGTCACCGATATGGTGATTCCAAACACATGACTGATTAAGTATATTTCGCCCAATATTTTCCCATCAACAAAAAAGTACATTTAATTGATTGATCTCCAGTGTACTCCAGCAAAACAATATTTGCCAAAAATATTATGAACTAATAGACATCCTTAAGGTGGGTAACAGCAGGGAAAAATAATTTAGACAAGCCCATACGTTGTTAGCAGTCAAGTGTTTAGCTCAGAAGTAAGCATTTCTGCTCACAACTTTAAGATTCAATGTTCCCATTCCGGAATAGACACAGAAAGAGAACGCACAAAGTACATGTCCCAAAACAGAAGAAAAAGCTATGAAGTTCTTTTTTGTCGGTTATTTCAGAAATAAATAATTGAAATAAGCGGAAAATAAATAACTTACGAAGAATTGCGACTGACCCAATAGGATCAATATATGAATCGGCACGAATTAAACAGAACCATAAATAAGTGCTATGCCACGAACCGAGTGAAAACCTCCAAGCCATATTTATTGAAAAAATAACAGAATTCCGTAGATGGAATTCCTACATTGAAATCCTAATCAATCAATTTTGCATCGCACATATACAAATTATCATTGATTCAGTACTCTTCAAAAGAGACCAAAAAAGAAATGGATGTTTGAATGGCAAATTGCACTGTCGAGGAGCAAGATCAAATCGATGGTAGAAGTTCATGAGATATGGCACAGAATTACAAAATTATCGGCTGCCTTACCATTTTAAATCGTCTCTGTTGCATTTTGAAGAAACTTTTGGATTGAGACCATTTATCCTCAGTATTCACTCTCCGAATGTATTTTGGTTCATCGGTCCCCTGGGGAAAGATGGCTTAACCTCCCTGTGTATGCAGTTATTGTAAATTGTAGGAATCCCATGGAATATGATCAATCATATTACGTAGCCATTATGCACCAAAGGTTTTCTCATAAATGTGAAAACGCTTTTCTTTCTGGTGATATTACGCTGCTCCCTTTTTGCAAAATTCTATAGCTAATTTGGTTTACTTAGAAACACGTATATATATATATATATATATATATATATATATATCCTGACAATCGGACACGCACATAAATACATCTTTATTCAGGCACGAATATATGAGGCGTTACTGCAACACTCAGGTTAGAAACGAGGCTGCTCATTTGTCCTTGGGTTAGTTGTTGTCTGGCTCAACTTATCTACACTTCTCTTGTTTTCTATCACTCGACCGGTCTTTCTCGTTTGCCTGTGTTGTGTATTTATGCTAGAGAGCGAGCGAGCGAGTGTGTGTATGCGGGTGCGCTCAATTTCTCCCTTTTTCTGTCTCGACTGCCAACATTGTTCGTTCCTAGGGTCGTTTTTTGCTGATCACACTATCGATCCCCAGAGGGTTCCTTCGTACAGTTGTCCCTATTGTGTTGTATTATTCCATTCTTCAACCTGGTTTGTTTTGTTTTTGTGTACGTGTATTGTGTATACTTCTATGTTCTATGGGGACGTCGTGAACCGAAACAGCGTGCGCAATACGTGTGTGCACACACACTTCACTTTGGTAGCGCTCGCTTTGTCGTGTTCATAGTTCTTACTGCGGACATTGTTGTTCCGATCGTTGTCGCTATGTCTGGTATTCATGTTGCTGTTGCTACTACTACTGCTGCAACCGTTTTTATCATAGTGTTATTATTATTTCTGTCTGTTTTCCTCTCATTCGGCAGTTTTTTCTTTGAGTGGCGCACACCGTGTTAAACCCTGTTGCACTAGGTTGAATGGACGTTTGTTTTTGTGTGCGCCGATTATTGCGCTTGTCTGCCTAATTCTACTCGCTTGTCAGTTACCACTTTTTTCGTTATGGTACGCACGCTGTGCTCATGTATCCCATAAGCTATTTTGCTACTTGTAAGATATATTCTTGAAAACATTGGACCCAATAATGATTTGTGAATACGTTTGAAGTCATTAAATAGTAAGCGCTCATTTGCAAGGTCCACACAAAGACATCCTCCAGTATTGAAGTTCGGTAAGGATTGGAGTCCTTCAATCCGTAGTAATTTGAGTTTGTCACGATGGCCATTACTGGACAGGCTATCATATCGGTAAAATTCTTTTTCATATGTAAAATAACGAGTAACTTGATTTAATTTCAGTCTTTGAATCCGAACCACTTGAACCAAAAATATCCCTAAAAACTCCTATCTCAATTTAGATCTTCAAATGCCCCGATATTTGGGGAATATTTAATTTTAATTTTAATTCACCAACTATGAAACCCATTTGTTATGATAAATACCACTGAAATTCTCGGGCAATCTGTTGTTAACACAATACTCTTTGATTCCCTTTTACTCACAAGCTTTGACGTTTACTAGCAATTCCATCGACGGGATGTGCCAACCGGATTCTTTGTTGTACAAGCTGCATTTGACTCTACATCATAGGCGCTTCTAATCTGCAAAGATTTTATTTTAACGATAAGTTTCTTACGGTAAAATACCGATTTCATCTTGCCTTTTTGTTTTATTCATAGGACCTTATGTTTGGTGCTTAATCCATCATCACCACCAACGCCACAATCAGAAAAAAAATAAACACAGAAACAGCTACATCAATAACAACAAATACGAAAATCAACACCATTAGTAATGAGGATATTGAGAAGCAGCAGAAAGACAAAGACACGTTTTTGGCTCTTTACACGGCAGTTGTTGACTTCAACCAGGAATGCCATTTCACTGCTACATAATTTGGTGAAATTTGATCAATTTATACATTAAAAACATAATCCTGTTGCTGACCTCAAAATTGAGTCAACGTTGCACAACATCCTTTTTATTCGAACTCGTTGGGCATAACCTGAATCCAGGCAACGATTATCCTTAACAAGGTCCATTAAATTGTTACCGCGCGAGGGAGTTCATGGTAAACATCATTGAAAATCTAGTGAAACGTGAAATCTTTTCCCACGCCAACATACACTTTGGCACAAAACTAGCTACAAACATTCCGAAAGTATCGGTTTTGTCATTTATCTGTTCTTCCTCCTACGACCACGGAGAACTTCTAGTTTGATCAATATTATCTTGGCACATGTACCGAGATGAACAGACGGACGCTATGCGTAGCACAAAAAATTTCTAGAATAATCGCTTTGTTGTTTATCGCTTGAAACATACCCGATACCTTTCGTTGAAAGACCTTTTTATTGTTTGAATGATTTTCAGGCTGCAACGAAGTGCTTCACCCGTGTAAAACTACACTGGTTTTAAAGAGGCAAAGAAAGTGCATCAGGTTGGGTGTGAACCCGTTTCGTCCGGAACCCTTTTTACCTTAAACTACCAGTGCGTGACCCAAGTCCCGATAAAGGTAGCGAGAAAACGGTCGTCAAAATTTTATTGTTACACTCCAGTAGCACTCGACTCCTCAAATACATTCATCTTGATTATTTTGTTTCAGCGAATAGGATTGCGTTTTATCAGCCTATTCCAATTTCAACCAGCTGAATATCTATTTGTCAAGCCATTCGGCGTCAGTTAATACTTTCTCGCAAATTGATATTGAAATATATTGACGGGGTTCAATCATAGCGTACTTCAGCAATCGTTTTAATTTCAAGGAAATGCAGATACAATTTGCTCTAACAATGATGCCCACCCCGTAATCGTTCAGTTATTGTCTAAGGTATCCATTCCAGCTTTTATACATATAATTTAACTTAAAAGGTACTTCGTATGGATCCAAGGTTGTATGCGGGGAAACAAACTCCATGAGAGAAAGACGATTTACACCGAACAATTCATAAGCGCCATCAGAAATTATTAGTTTGAACAATTAATGGGTTATGAAATTGATAGCTAAACAATGTCATAATCAGGCTGGAGCATGATGTAATCTTCCTCGGTCATGGAAATTTGAGGGATTCGGTAGTGAATTAGTTAATGAGATCCCAAAGCATACAGTACCAGCTGATTAACCCATTTACCAAGTCTTTCATTTTCACTGGGTGAACGACAATCGAACTTGGGCCACACTTCTAAATCCGTATTTATTTTATGATAATAATACGAAAGCTATAGAACATAGATCCTGATTTCTGTGAATTCGTAGGGACAGTTATTAACTGGAAAGAATTATCTCTCCGAAAATGACCAGAATAAGTGTTCCTACTCTAAACTATCTGTTTTTATTAATTCAGTTAGCAATGAGTATATTATCACTTCTACCATACCTATTACCTAAATCAGCCGGTTGTGGTCAAGAGAATTCAGTAGAGAAGCGACTTGAATAGACTGTGGTCTAAACTCACAGAAATCTGTTTCAGTCTCTACACTATCCAATCACCACTGCCAGCTAGGTTTAGCACATTTTAACTAGATTGTAAGGTGGAACCAAAGTGATGTGGTTTCGGAGANGCGGATACTAGTAGCGCGTTCGTTTAAAAGGAAACTTCGCGAAACATTTTCTGGCGGTGATCAGACTGAGCACCAAAGGAAAAGTATAAGTAAATCGAAATGATTGTTTAGTGCAATCAGAGTAACATTTACATTAAAAAATTCAACTAGTCAACATTAACAACGCGGTTCACTCTAAGGGATTTGGGGCACGGTGACTCATTAAACGAGTTCAGTTCAGAGTACGTCTGATCATGTGATTACTAGGATAGTCAAATGTATGTTTAGATGATCAAACTGGATAGGGCCAATGTTGGGTCAACTTCATAAGATATCCCATATAATAAGCAAAAATCCAGTGATTTGTGAACAAACTTGCATGCATAACATCGTCTTCAGGCAATCACAGCTGCGCGCGTTTTACTTAAAAAAATTATTGGAATATCAATTGATTGAATAGATTGACTTACTTGTTGTTACTGTTACTTCTTAAACTGCTAACAAATGTAAGACTGTAACGCCATGCTCAACAGAGAGCGGGAAGCGAATCGTAAGTCATGTCTGGGGTGTTCTGTTGACCTTATCATAGCATGATGGTATTACTCGCAGAGATCATCTCCCGACAAAGGTCATGATCAGGTTCAATTTCCAGGTCAGCCCGAGGTCAGCTTTATTATTACATAGTGGAATTGCTTGAACGGTCTAATTGCTATCACTATTTGGCATTGCCATGTGAGCTTTGATCTAATCGGAGGAGTTCAATATCTGGCCTTGAAAGTGTTATTACTCAACTGATAACCATTTCTACTAGGGGGGGTTGACTGATTGTTATATCGTTTTCATAGACTTAGTGCCCAGTTGGGCCGGTTTGCTTTGTATATATTTCATGAATTCAGTACATGTAGAAAACGGTATTCACGAAGAAATTTCTTTTCGATAAATCGCATCAGGCGTTTACATATATAAGGTGATCATAGTACAGTTGTCTGATTGGTCAATTAAAGCTCACTTAGTAACGATGACGGGAGCGAGCAAATAGGCTAAAGGAAGAGAGAGAGTAAAGGCTAACGGTAGTCATGGTGGGAGTGAGAAGAGAAAGGTAAAATGGACAACGTTAGAGAGATGGGCAGATTAAATGAAGGTTGTGACCTAAGACGCGAGAGCGGAATGAAGTTACGTAATATACAGTTGAAACTATAGGTCGTGTATAGCAAGTGATGAAATCATCAAGGGGCATTAGGAACAAAAACTAAATAATTTGTTCTTAAGATTGAGGTTGATGATACTGGATGAGGAAAGGAAGTTAGAGAGCGCGGTTGATGCTCCGTTTTATGCACAATCAATCCGCTGTCCATGCCAGGGAAACGACAGTGCCTGGACTAGCTTTTTCGCTTACATAATTATGGATTGCAAACGCGAATTGCAATCGCCTCGGCTGTGGTTAAAAACCGCCTTCTTATCCCCCTGTAATACCTCCCGGGTATAGTGTGGATAATTTTCAATGCATTAA
>UZAN01045983.1:16876-30606 GCA_900618425.1 Echinostoma caproni
AGCTTTGCTGTCGGTTGTCTGAATACCACCTTTAACCTACAGCAATTCGCCACCCCTGGTCCCAGAGTTTAGTTTATTGGATAACAGGAGACACATGTGTGTATGAAGCGCGGAAAAATGGCTTTGGATACAAATGGACCTTGTGGCTGTCTTAGGGTAACTTAGGGTGCTTTGGATACAACTCCCCGAGACTTAAGTATATAAAGATTTTTGTATTATCTCCGCCCCCATATGCATGTTCATCACCATTTTTTAGAATCCAGACAGCAACCAAACAAAATGACGGAACGCGAAATATCATAACTGTTTTTAACTACGATACATCGGAGAGGCACAATATCCGTGATGACAAAAGTATGGTGTCTCCCATGAACCTTCTCCATCGAAGTTATTTTAACACTAGCAATCGCCACTCAGTCCTTAAACTTCCACACACCTTGTCGGTATACTCTATGTAAGATTTCGAATCCTATCGGCGTCGATTTCATTTCACTCTGTAATCAACGATGCTTTGGGTTTTGTAATATAAATTCTTGAGTGCTGGTACTCCTTCCGGATAGGATTAATCTAAATGTTTTCTATGGTGGATTTACGTCTGGACTGCACGTATGCTGCACCATCGTCTTGATACTGCAAACTCATGGACAGTATTTCGTTAGATCCACGTTACGAACCGCGGTATTATCATGCCGGAAATGAATTCTGTACGACCATTCAATGCCACTACCGAAATAATGTGCCGTTTCAGCGTACGGATACGTGCATTATAGCCTAGCACCCCACGTAGTAAAGACAGTTCAAAGGGGCCATTTCACCGGAAGGCAACCCGTACAATCAGGAAGTTTCTATCACTAGACTGCCTACTGAAGTACCTCTCTCTTTTCTGATATCATGACAGTAGTATTTTTATGAGTTGAGTTAATTTAAGTTAGATTTCTTCTAATGTAAGCGTTTTGAGTGTTCGTTTCATCGTTGGCACCGAAACGTTCAACTCAAGCACTGTTTTCATCTCCGTGGCAGGACTCCAGGAGTTTGAGGCCATACCTAGCAGTCTCTGTTTATCTTTCTTCGAGCGCATTGTTTTGGTTTATAGTTGTTTCCACTTAATATGTCATGCCACGATAGATCTGGACCTATTACACACATCCTCCGGGTGCCTCGTGTGTGAAGGCGGGGATCGTACTAAGTATCAATTCTAGATTTCTCGTTATCAGTAAGCCTCTTCAAACGCTCCATATTTGCTATTGTATTGTACTGAGCGTCCTTGTTCCTTCAAGGTCGATGATAGTGCTGTGGTCATTTGCGCACAGGTACAAGAATGTCACCTAATCGTGGCTTACACCAGTCCACTGATCACTGACTCACCACAGTTACCAGTTGCCAAGCCGAAACAAAAACACGGGATGACTAGCACACCTGTGTTTTAAATCAAGTTGTGTTTGAAGTTAGTACCAATCGAGTGTAATGTGATGTTTTAAATTCCATCTTTTCATTTGGTTGCTGTCTAGAATCTCAAAAGTGATGGTCGTATATGTAGGGGCGGATATGATCCATCAATCTAGAGGCACTGTGGGGTATATGTAAATCCTTGTGTTTCATGTGTATACAGAAATCTACAATGAACTAATTTTCTACAGCAAATTTTATATACTTGAATTTCGCAAATAAAAAAAATATGCATTAGATCCCTAAAAAGAAGATGTCGACAACTACAAGAAAACAGCTTTATCATAGAGGTACTGTATATGATTATGCTTAGAAAAACATCTAAAAGGCATCAAAAATAAAGGATTGTTATTGACAGATAAAATGATTGCTTTCAGTCTTATGGAGTTTAGAACGTGTAAAACATCCCCTAACCGTTTTTGAAAATGGTTTGTTGTGGATATCTAACAAATTGCTTGGAAAGGGAATAAGAGTGAATCATATCTCCCCCTCATTGCCTTCAATGTTGCGCTGCTTCACCGCATGTTTGGCACACAAACCAAACGTCAGTATGAAGANAAGATATCCACCTTCCCGTCTGGGATTTGAACTCCTGACGCATCGCATGGAAAGCATGTGCGTTACCACTGTGGATATGCACTACTGCTCTAGTAAGGGAGGAACTCGAGTCTACTGATTCCAAGTATATGGTTGACTGAAAGAGCTGAGGAAAGTGCGTGAAGATGGAGTCTGCAGGATGGTCAGTTTTAATCAATCAATCAGTCAAACAATCAATAACAATATCCCACAACACTACTTACAAGTAATTGTGAGTTAAATGCGAATTATCAATGCAGCCTGGTAGGTTTGTGGCCAGTTAGTCCGTAACCTGCATAAAAGACCTGACTTGGCGGGAGGCTTTCGACTGGAGTTAACAGATAGTCAACTGTGTCTCCCTTCGTTGCTGTCGGGCAAAATTTAACTGATTGACTATCTCCGACTACGACACCTGAACAAACATGAATTGGCATTTTGGAGTAGATATGGCATAAAGAAGATAGTTGTGTCGCTTCATTTTCAAAGCCACTCAAAATAGATGCCGTCAATCATCAACCTTTAAGATAAAGTATTTGGCAAACATTATCGAATATCTTGGAAATCTCTCATGTATTGGTCTTCCTAATGCTTAAGCATCTGATAGCTTCACTTGTTGATAGCCTGAATTCAAATCCCGCATGCGGATCGTTCTATATGGTGGAAGCGCTACATTGGGCTGATGTTGCATATAATATTCTGAGGGGCTTTCTCGAAATGAAATCCTGTCCCTGGCGTATACCTGAGAATGAACTCGATGATAACAGAAATTGCTAGGTTGTTTCTGGAGAAGAATGAAACCATTCGACAGGGCAATAACTACTAAATATTCCAATTCTCTACACCCGTTTTTTTGTGAACAACCACTGAAAATAGATATACTTTGCGAATTCTCTCACACAATTAATTTATCGAGTGATCCATGGCCTTTATTTTCGTCTGCTTTAAATATCAACATGGCAATACTAATCTTTTTATGTATGCCAATATCAAACACTGGCCATTCAAAATGGAAGAATGGACAATGAAGAATCTTCAGTCCGATAATATCTGGCATTGATATATCTAGCATTACCTGAAATTGCCTGTCTATCCTGCCAAAGCAAGTTGTAGTGTACAAGTGGGGTTGGAAAAATTCTACTTACCCCGGGCAGATGAGGTATGTTTTAAAGGACCTTTATAATTCATTTGGCTTCAGCATTAAAAATATTAAAAATAAGATGGGCACTCTCACCACCGTTAACAGCTTATCGCAGTTTTACTTCATGGGGATTATTCCCAAGCCACCCATCTACGATCATAATGGGCAAACAGATAAAGGCTTGCAAATTACGAAGCTTGAAAAGTTATTAAATAGACTTGCTATTGCGTTCTCCTGTTTTGGCTAAACTAGACACCCTTGTGGGAAAGAATTTGTAAGGATTGCAAACAAAATTATCAACGGAATAATGTGTAAACAATATAGTCCTTAAAAAACTGTCCGCTGTCAAATTATTAGCAAAATAGCTTTCTTTTCGATTGCTCCATACCAGGTCGTATACTGGTTTCATTTCATACTGGGGGAAATGTTTCACTCTTCAGTTAGTTAAATTTAGTCTTGCAAGATTAAAAAAGCAAAACATCGGCCCTAATTCGCTTTGCTGTTTGTACATGTTTTCTGCTAGAGTGTGTCAGTTTTGTAACTATAAAGTAGATGAATTATTCACGTAAAGTAATTGGCACTATAGTCAATGTATTGCAATGTATTGTATTGTGGAACGGTCTAAAAAGGAATCAAGTGGTCGACCTAACTTTATAGGTTTGTAATTCTGGTTTCCTTTACTTGACCGAACCACTGAAGACAGCTTCAGCTTCCCACTACTTCCCACATGTTTGGCAATCAAATCAAGTCAACTTTCCAGCTTGCAGTAACTTGGGCGTTTTACAAATATGAAGAATTTTTCATCCGATGTCGGGGTCTACAAACCCTAATGTAATGCATTATCTCAATGAAACCTGCAACAATCGAAGCTGCTCCTGAGAAGAGTTTTACAAATTGAGACAAACTCTGTATTGTCCCCTCAGATTCCAGGTCCCCATGTCGATGGAACTTACTGTCTAATTTAATTTTATAAATCTAATAGCCACTTCTAAATCTTCGCAAAAAAACTGTTAACAATTCTGGACAGTTGCGTTGGTAGTAGGTTAAGCAGTAGTGGTTCTACCGGTATTTCACATTTTGTCCTTACGGGGTG
Source organism: Echinostoma caproni (assembly GCA_900618425.1). Taxonomy (NCBI): domain Eukaryota; kingdom Metazoa; phylum Platyhelminthes; class Trematoda; order Plagiorchiida; family Echinostomatidae; genus Echinostoma; species Echinostoma caproni. The sequence continues at coordinate 21,130 of UZAN01045983.1, forward strand.
CTAGCAGAATTGGTGTTTCAAATCACATTTGACGGCGAGGAAAACGTTGCAAATGACGGCGATATACAGCCCAACCCAGTCACACCCTTTGCATTTCCTGCTTACTGACCACAGTCCACTGCTCATTCTTCGATAGAAGAAATATCATTAGTTCGTACGGTATTCATCGTTCGAATATCATGCCAACTACTGATATTTAATTAATTGGCACTACATGAATCAATGCTCGAATCTTAAGCGTACAAAAGTGAATAACAAGTTGCTAAAGATTACTGTCACGCACCGAGCACTGAGCAATAAGACTCACACTATGTGCCTCATTATGTCTCGAGAAATAGAGTAAGAAAGTAATAAAGGTTATATTACAAACCAATTAAGGGAACACCACGCACATTTGTAATTAAACATTAAGTAAATACCACACGGAGCGAAAACCCTATTGAGAATGAGTAAATATTTGGTATACAAAAGTGCACAATACGTACGGCTACAAACTACACACACCGGTGTAGGGAGGAAGTCTCTGATGAAAATCTGAAACACTACATCCAATGATAAAAAGACAATGCAACAACCAAATTTGAGCCGTTTTGCGTTCTGTTTGTGACTTTCTTGGTTCAATCCTTACAGTTTAGGCATGTTGTATTTCCATGATGTTTGACAAACAACGTTCTGCATCACCCAAGAATATTGTGAGCTAGTTTAAGGCGCGTATAATCCTAATAAACGGAATGAAATTTATACGGTAGAGCTTCTGTTTGCTGAATACACAACTCACTTCGGAGGCCTACCCATTACCTTCTTGTAGCAGCCTGATAGTATGAGGCATCAACAAAAGCGGAAATGTCACTCCAAGATGGTCACACTTGTCTGAGGACTATAAACACGTGACGTTAAAGAACAAGAATTAATAACTATACAACGGAGGGAAAGCTCCCCTTGTTATTGACTGCCAGGAACCATTTAATTTGTTAACTTAAAAACGCCTAACAGACAGCCACACACAAGATGCACAATATTTTTTGAACCAATCTATCCATCTGACGTGGTTAATCATTATTCCGACAGTCCAGTGACCACAATGGAGTTAACCGACCGTGATTAGCTGACTTTTTTCATTTAGGCAGTTACAAATGGTCCACATTGAAACGTCGGTTAAATCAACTCAACCGGAACGATGCAACCGATACTAAATACATAAACACGTTATATACATATAACAAATTGAACCTGCATTAACCCGAGGACAATTTTTCTTGCAAACTGTTGTTATATTTTAGTAAGTCATTGCTTTGGGATGTTTCTGGTTTGTTTTACAACTGAATCCGATCATTTTACCGTCTAGGTGTTTTTGTTTAAAGTAAAGATAACAATTTAATGTGACCAGAACAACAAGGATAAACCACTTTTCCCCTATTTACTGTCGGGTCACTTTTGCCGTTCAATATTTTCGGGGTTAGTTGATTTGCTGTATTGGTTAGCTTCAAATCCACGGCCTCCCTTTAACAATTGGCACTATTAATACCACCAGAATGCATGAATTTTCTCTTACCCAATGTTTTCAATTCGCAATATATTTTTAAGCGATATAAACGAATTAATGTGTGCTGTATTCATGCAAAATGGCATATAGCATGACGCACTAGTTCCTGATGCTGTTTCCAAAGTCGGGAGATTCTGATCAGGTTCAGTGCTGCTTGATTCATTCGTTGCAATCAGTTATGAACAGCATTTAGTCATAAACGCTTGACTGTATTTGTTATTCTCTATACCACAACCATTATACACATGTATATATATACATATATATAAATTCTTCTTGATTCCCGAGGGTGAAAGATGTGGCAAACCAGCTTGTTTCAGTGCTTTATATACTGGCCAATTATAGCACATTATGTAACTTGGAAATAACACAGGGAGACAGTCAAATCAGGGTTTCAGTGTGTATAAAATGGACGTTCTGTGGTTGGAATCGCTATGGGCTCACAGTTAGGCCCCTAATGGCAGATATCTTTATGGCAAAGTTGGAGAATGAGACATTGTCCATCTACATCAAGCAGTGCCCTATGTTGTGTTGATGATATTATTTGTTATTGACAATTCACGGAGTCTCACAACGTTTTCCGACAGTTTCGATCCGGCTCATCGTAATATAAACTTCACGTTAGAGACCGAATCTGCTCAGGGAATGGCGTTTCTTGATATTTATTTATCATGCCGCGAAGATGGCTTCATTAAATGAAGTATATACAGAAAGAATACGTGGACAGGACAATATATCAATTTTCATAGTTTTGTCCCGGTGCAGCGTAAGTGCAGCCTAATCTAGTGCATCGCCAATGGCGTAAGAATTTGTTCTACCGATACAGTGAATGATGAATTGGCAACAGTTAAGTCAACGTTCCTAAAAAATGGATACCCAAAGGAACTTGTCGATCGTTGTATGAGAGCTTACATTGCGAAATCAAAGTACCCAACGGTGGAGAAGAAAACGGTTTATATTTCGTTGCTTTTCAAAGATGACACCCTTGCGAGGACAACGAGCAAACGGCCGAGGAAGGTGGTAGGAAATAGTTATTTCTCAACAGAATTGCTCATATTCTACTCCTCCAAATCAATTCTCCCATTACAAATGAATGACAGGCTACTGATGGAGATGACGTTTTTTGTGTCTACCAGTTTACTTGCTTCTGTGACGCAAGTTACGTGGGTCGCACCACCAGACGCCTGGCTGATCGGATGAGAGAACACCACTCAGCTTGGCTCAGTCGGGGACCGATAAAGGCAGGTGTGAGTGCGGTTGCTATACCTCTGGCCGAGACGAATCACACCGTCGATGTGCGGGAATCGTGCCGTCTAATCTATTCAGTGACGGGGATCCGGTCTAAGGATATGAAAACTCGATTGTTATCTACATGAGAGGCGAGAGCAATTAGAATAAACAAACCCCCATTATGTGCACACAAACAGTTCGTTAAATCCCATTTCTTCCCGTGGCCGTGGCCGAAGTGCCCCTACCTAACATTTCAGTCGAATATTCACACTCCGCAAGGGATTATCACGAATCATGCGGTCAGTGTTAATACATTCCCCTCCCTCCCAACCCCTGAAAGTCCATTTTACACACACTAAAACCCTAATTTGACTGTCTCCCTGTGTTATTTCCAAGTTATATTATGTGCTGTGATTGGCCAGTGGATAAAGCACTGAAACCATGCATGTTCGCCACATCTCTGTTTTCTGATGAATTGGTCGGAGTATTCATTCGGTGGATTCTGACGTGCCGCACATGTAAGGTTAGCATTATCCAAGTTCCTTCTTTTGTATGTGTTGTTTGCTTCTTACCTCTGAAACACGCTTTGGTAAAACTCTTGAGATATGCGTATGATAGGAACAGTTGAAAGGCCGACTTTTTTCTTGTCCTCAGCTCCGGTCTGCTACAATATGTTTGCTCGGGGGAATAGAGTTCGTAAATAAAAGTTTAGGTGGCATAAAGGGTGATTGCTTTTGTAATTGAGGATGCGGTCCGTCGTGGTTGGTTTTCGGTAGGCCGTGGTTTATATTCTTTCGTCAGGCTGCCCCATCTAAAGGAGGTCGAGGAAGGAGCGTTGTCCATCTTTTTATTTTATCGTGTGAATTTGATACCAGGAACCTACTCCTTGATCATTTGGTGGAACTGATTTACCGCGGAAGCTCTGAGTATGACGAATCTGTCGTCTACATACTGTATCCACAGACTAGGTTGTCGAATTTTAAAGGCTCTGGCTTCGAAGTGTTTCATAACCACATCCATAAGCAGGCCTGAGAGTGTCAAACCCATTAGAGTTCCTCGTATCTGCTGCCATACCCCACCGTCGAGTTGGAGATAGGTTTCCTTACATAGTTCTACGAGTTTCACAATTTCGTTCGCGGATAGTCACGTTCTCACTTGCAAATTTTGGCCGTTTTGCAACAAGCGTCGAATACTTTCTATGACCATTTGCCTCGGTATGTTGGTAAATAGTGAGGTGACATCGAAAGAGACCATCACTTCGTCTGGTTCCATCGTTAGTCCTTTGACGCGTTGCAGGTCAGCTTCGCTGTCGTCCGGTTCAATACCACTCCTTACCTATCGGGGCCTCATGTGGGTCGCCACTCCAAGCCCCAGAGCTTAGATTACCGGTTTCCATAACAGAGGAGCAGGTCTTTGTTACTATGGGGTACGTCCCGTCTGCCGATCATCGCACAAACAGTGTAACAATAAAAGTAATGCCGTGGGACTTTTCGAATCATTTTGGTTAACAGGTAGGGATGAGCGTAGTGGCTGGAAGAGGTATCTTGCGAGATTGTATTTGGGTGCCGTTCACCAAATTATCGAAACAAACGGCCACGGAATATATCTGATACCTTCGGAAAATGACCAGATGCTGCAATCAATAAGGACGCTATTCGTGAACGAACAAGAGAACCTCGTCGTGCTCGGTATCAAAATATGCTTCCAGTTCGACGGTACTGCGTACCAGTGTATGCGAGGAACTCCTATGTGACCGCCACTGACAGGTCTGTTTGTGGGGGCAGTTATAAAGCAATTCGAAGCCAAGGCTTTTGAAATCATATATTACCGGCTCTTAACACGGCCTGTGGACGACACGCTTACTATACTCTGAGCTTCCACGGTTTACCAAGTTCACCAAAACTAGTTTCACACGAGAGAAGGAGGAAGATGGCCAGCTCTTCTTCCTCGATATCCTGCTCATCAAACAAACAGACAGAAAATACAGTCTATCTCAAACAAACCGAGATAGATCGCATCCAAAACCACGATAGCAATCCAACCCCTGTGCCTCTTGAAAAATTGTTTTCGAGTCCTATTCCATCGAGTGAAGACCTTGTAGCATATTGGAGCTAAGGTCGGGAGAAACAAATCAACTCTATCAACTGTTATTATCTTACGCAGACCCCAACAGTTTTAACAGTGAGTGCAGTTGGGGTTAGAAAACAACCAAAACATGCAAGAGGAAATTAGAATAATGGTACCGTACACACGCGGCACGTCACAAGACATCGAACGTATAATTCGAAAGTTTGGAATGAAGGTAGCCCACAAACCATTGTTGACCGTGAGATCGTTTCTTTTCAACGACAAGGACCGAGTCGAACACAATGAAAGATCAGGTTTATGTAATCCCGAGACTAGGCAGCTGCCAATATCAAATAGGGGAATCGGACAAACAACCATGCACTCGCTTAAACGAACACAAGCTTGGACGTTCCACGAGCTGGCCCAAGGTCACAAATCTGGAACCATTGCGCACGGACAGGTCACAAAATCGAAACCGATGACGGAACGGTGGTGGCACGAACCAAGAAGAAGAAGCGATTGATTCTCAATGCTCAACACTTGATCAGCTCGTTCAACCGAAATGTTGAGATAGACAAGCATTACGTCGCACTCGCAAAACCCGTGACAATTGGTGGACATATAGACCGAAAAACAGCACATACGCGTACGGAAAGGCCGTAATCCCATTGTCTCATTTCATTTATGTTTGACAACGAGTCCTAGTTTGAATCAAAACGTCACAATAAACATTTTACAATTGATTTTATGCGTATGCAATCAGAGCTGTAGATAATCTCACTTGTGAAGCAATCACTCAGACATAATGCACTTAACTGTTTGAGAAAACGGAAAAGCTACTGCTACCGTTCTTGTGCTGTTTGAACCAGTATTCTTCCGCCACCAATGCCAACGTAACCACACAGTTCCAAGCAGCATAGTGTAATTCACCTGTCCTCTATGGAAGTGCTAGACTTATTCAGCGTGCCTACTGCAAACACGTCCGTGTGGCGGATTTTCGGCATTGTTTACCGTGGACATCGATAAATCTGTGTAGCCGTCTCATATCAATGGTTCCTTGAGGAATTCGTCTTCTTCTCGTAAAGTACCTGAGAAAAAATATCATCCTCGATGAAAATCGAGAGTACTGTGGATAGAAAATCGATCCACGTTACTTTACGGTCAGTAGAATGTCGTAATTTGCTGTCTGTGCGCTCCGTAATCCGAATATCCAAAAATGCTATGTAATCGTTGATTCCGTTCCATGGAATGACACAGTAAAATTATTTAAGTGTTTCCAAACGTTCAGGCTCCATTAGAATAAAAATATGTTCTCCAAGTGGTACTGGGTGATAATATTGACGAGTTATTTTATCACTCCTGGGTTACATCATCTCGAATTCGGCTCAATGTCGCTGAAAAATTATTTATATAATTTAGGCTTACAGGTTTACAAATATTGCTAAAATCCTCAAACGAAGACTAATACCACATAAGATAAATGCAGAAATAATATCAAATGTTTATGGTATATCATTTCATGTAGTAGAAAATAAACAAAATGTATTCCTTAATTATGGATGTATATGGGAAAATTTGAACTCAAAAACAAGATGTGGACGGATTAGCCACACAATGTGAACACGTTTGGCAGATGTAACCAAATGTCTTAGTCACGCACACATTCATGTAATTCCATACACGATCAGGAGGGCGTTGACAACTTCCGGGCGCATCCATGTGCAGTAGTGGTTTCTAAGATAGTGGTGACAGGTCTGCGCGAGGTGTGGTATGCATGACCGGTGACAAATATAACAGTCTAATTTCACAACCATGTGCATAAGCCTATAGTTCTCCTCTCTGGTCGGACGTCATAAATTTGTCTAAGCGAGACCGTTCTCATATTCGACACTCGGAACCTAATGTGCGTTACATCGTAATTCCTCAATCAAAGTATGAATCTCACGCACACACACATAAGGCCACATAAAGTACACATTCGCCTACGCATGTGAACATTCGTACAATAATGATGAAGTACAACCAACCTTGAACAGAGATGTATCACGCGTCAGCCACTTTTCAAACTGTGATTTCATCTACCTTCTTTCTCGTCTGCATAACCACATGTGATATTCAATCTACATTGACCCCAATTCTAAACACTCGATGTCAATTGATCTTTGGTAGCAGTTTTGGACAATGATGAAAAAGTTTGTTTCACAGCTAAGTAGCTGGGAAGATGATGGTTTGACTTTTTCATGACCAATTCTTCTCTAAAACTTACTTAAAACGACAAAAAAGAGGTGCATTGTTTCAAGAATGGACCAGCAAATTGGTATATGTATCACTTCGGACATGGGTCCGGATGTATGTGCAGCCGTAATTCTTCCATTATTGTTTCTCTGTTTTATTTAAAGGTTTGTTATTTCGACTAATTAACTTGAAGAAAAACGTTTCACTTGGGAACTTCTGCACCGGCGATTGGTATATTATACTTTACCGGTGGGTAGTCGAAAACAGCAGTCCTATTCCATAGTTAACATTGCGATGACGCTCCTTGGAACCTTTCCTGATCACTTGGAATAATAAAAAATCAGTAGTAATAGTTTCTCACAGTTCAAAAAGCAATAATTCTAGTTCCCTCGAAAAGCAGAGATATATGCTACTTAACTCGTCTCCTTGTTGCCAATGGAGAAATACACGTCAATTAGCAACCAGCTGTGAGCGGTGCAGTTCTGTGAATAACCGGCTGCCGACTGTCAGCGATTGTGGGGTGTGTTTATCATTTGACAAGGGATCTCCTCAAAGAAAAACTCTATATATATATATGTGATTGCCATTGCTATACAGTGAACATCATCCTCCACCAAATATCGTTATCACCTCTTCACGTTCTATATTCCAAAAACGATTCTTCAGAAGGGGCGAATGGATGTCATAACTGGCCAACGGCCCACTCGGATTATATTATAATATTTCACACACGTCTGGCGCCAGACTGGGCCAAACGAATCATGGTACAATAATACACATAAAAAAGAAAAAACTTTCCATGATTTGCATGTGGGCTGAATACTACAGGTTTCAGAAGCCAAGGCAGGTGAATTTTCTTGAGGAATCTACGACCGGAGCCGTTGGCTAACCAAAGCGAGTCCCGCAGGCCAACAGGGCGATGTGTGAAAATTGCAATCCATCACGAGAAGGCAGTGAGTGGGACGTCCTCCGCAGAGGCTATTTGAGACGCCTGGTCGTCTGAGAGCATTTCGCGAGGTGCAAGAGAAGGGTGACCATCCGCAACCCTAGACACCCACCCTCGACCATAGTGAGGATTTCGGATACCCACTCGGAACAGCACTGCTGCCTCGCGGTTTGCGCTTGGTTTTGCAAAAACAAGAATGAATCTCCGAAAAAAATCTACTCCGGAACCGGGTACACTAGTCACATAATGATGTACACAACTATCAACCTGCTTGTATCATCGCATCTATATATTAAGCTACACTACATAAATGGGTAAAATGTCAAAATGTATGCATTTTTCTACTTGCAAGAGCTTCTTCCAATTATATCTACTCATCCAACATGTATTTATTTTTGTTGGGGATTTCAAACCAGCTCATTGGCAGTAGTGCCTCAAACAGCAGCTTGACCGATCGTCAGGCTTCGACGAATCAACTTTCCGAAGCTCTTCGTAATCTTTGGGGTCACCTTAAACCCTTGCAATTATAAAACGATCGTTTTTGTAAGCTCGCATGCTGGAGACCGCACTAATCAATGTGGTTCATACTTGAGAGACTAGGATCCACAATTTTAGCTTCATCAAACGATTGATATCCCATCCTTTCAATCGGAAAAGTTTCACTTATGTCTTACTTGGGACCCCAAAAATGTGGCTTTTAAATTTTCTTCCGTTGATATGGCCTTCAAGTTAGGAGGTGGGATGATGCGGCCGGATTGGAGTCCAGTTTATTATCGGTTATCTGCGAACTTTATGTTCGTACAAAATAAGCAAATACTGTCCCAATAGGCAAATTTATTCAGATTTCAAACCACATGCATTCAAAAGTGCTTCCGATCATAATTTAAACTAACTGTAGTGTAACGCGTGCTGTTCTGATGTTGTGAGTTCAGCAGGAAGATGTTGATGCTTAAGTATAGCGGCTGTCTTCGAACGAGGTGCATTCAGGGGACCCTTTTGGTTTCGATTCCTGCAGTTCGTACAGCTGTACGCTTCTCGTTGTGGCCATCGGATTGATCTCGCTTATTAGATAAACTACACCACTTTGATTTTGCCTTATAAATAAGCGGCGGACTCAGAGCGATCAATTATCTATCAACTACAACTAGTCGGTTGCATACAAGATTGCTGGTCGTACTGGAGCAATTTTATTAATTCCAATCGCTCATTAAATTGTCGACTTGTTTCCATGGGAGTTTCAAACGCGAGGCAAAGTGATAATTAGACTACGATATACTATCCCAGCAAACTGACATAACTTAGGTAACTATCTGAAAAGTTGGAGATAAATCCAGCCAATGGCATCAATCAGCACTAGCCGACTGCTCTGAAATCTGCTGACTTCTAGTGGTCTGACGCACGATGTTATCATAAGCTGTATTTCCATGGTTCCTCCACAAATTGTTCAATCCTAGCT
>UZAN01045985.1:7355-27954 GCA_900618425.1 Echinostoma caproni
GTTCCCTCTCCCATACTGAGCCTAGAAGTATCGTCAACTTCCAAACAAGGCTGACTCTCCATCCTTAAAAACCGAGAGGGACAGCCCATACGAGCCGGAGGTCTTATACCTCTGAAGGTAACTGAAGCTGCAGCAGGTTTTAGGAGATTTTGTGTCGGAAAGAGGCCAGCTCAACTGTTCTGCCCATCGTCCAAGACGGCATTTCTGAATATGAATCAGTGTGTTAACAGACTTTTTCATTAACTCAAAACTGCTTCCCTTGAGCCTGTGATGGTAATAAAACTGAAAAGATTGCGACAATAGCCGCAGCCTTCTCCGTCTTTCTATACTTTCCTATCCACCACTTCTCGCGGTCACTATTGAAGCACTTGATGGGGATTTGCAAACTTTGTCGTATCCAGCGAGCGTCCAGCAAGGCAACCCATGTCGAAGAAATCCATCGTTTTTGTTTTCATTGTGCGCGAGAATCAGCCATTGTTTGGATTCACATTTGAATCGTTTCCTTGATTACTGTGCAGTGTTCACTTAGTCCTTCGGCTGATGACTGAGATGAACGGTGATCAGAGAGTTTCGCTTCGGACGACGATTTGCAATTGTCGTTGATATGGTACTGTGAGTATCCGTTTCCGGTGACCTTTCTGTGGTTGTTTACCAGACGTAAGGAAAATCACCCTCGTAGCAGTGACAGAATCGGGTCCAGTTCACGGACCGAGAACCATAACTGAACTATCACAAAACGCATCATGATAGAACGAAGTGTAAAAAGGCAGAACTGGATCCCTTGACCACTCTTTAATGCAAATTATCAAAAAAGAAAACAAGTGTGTCGATGTTGAGATCATTGCACACGAACACATGGTGAGAAGTAACGTGATGTACGCATGTCAGTTTGGGTGCATGTAGAGACAAAGTAGAAGCAGTCGTAGATCAGAAACACAAATACAAGTGATTTATGATGAAGATGGAAGCAAGCGAACAAACAAGAGGATAAAATAGAAAACGGTATGAGGCAATGAATTCGCTCTGTGCTCGAGCTACAAAAAATAAACCCGTTGACACACCGTACTTTTGGATTTCCTAATCGCCATAACATGGTTGTTGGTATGGGGCGCTGATGGCCTTAGTGAGGCAGGGGGAGAAAAACCAAACAATGATGAGGAAACATTCCCACAGAAAGACCGAGCTGTTGATGGCAATAACTTGGGATCAATTTGAAGGTCATGAGCCTGGGATTCTGGAATAGGATTAAACATGGCACTGCTGTCTGTATGAAAGAACGGAGTTTTGGAGGGTCACGACAAGAGGAATTACGCTTCCTGACGCATATCAGGTTCCATATTGTAGTGCTTCAGATCAGTTAATGAACGAGCAAATTCCGTCCACTGTTCCGCGCCAGGCTGAGAAAGACTTTCATGCACGGCACAGACAGTAACGTGGCCGTGATTGTCACCTGCGGCCACGTGCGTGCCAGACACGTTCCAACGACATTTATTCAATGCAGTACCATTATTTGTATTTTCTGTTGCGCCTGCAGATCCGATTACAGTCCGGGCACAGGGTACCTTGAAAAAAGAAACAAGTGATCAGTGATTACCTTGTCGATGCAATGAGGCATGACACTCGCGTAAAAACATCGATATAACAGGGTACACAGAATCACCTCAAAATTAGGTTATTGCTAGTCACTAAAATCAGAATCAATCTTCATTTAGCTAGGAGGACCTCGGAATGATGGTCACCGATGGTTAGAAACACTAAGTGATTTGGCTGGGTGTCACTCGTGCATCCACTCATTATTCTCCTAACACAATCTATATGAATTCCTCATCTTCTGCTTGAATTCGCTTCGACATTCCAATCTTCATTTTGCTCTTTTATCCAAATGGGCAACCAAAACCGGCGCACGAAAGTGCATGGTTAATGGTTTTAAAAACTGAAACTAATACACCTGGTTAGTTAGAGGCACTGAGTGATATAGCTAAGCGTCGTGAACAGTGGCGTTCGTGCATCTTCTCGATTTCTCTGAAACCTTAGTCCATTGAAATTCTCCACTTCCAAACCGACTCTACTTTCAACTCTCCTGTCTTTCTCCTACTGTTCATCCAAATGGATAGCTAAAGGCAGCAAACAAAACCGGTGCACAAAAGTGCATGGTTAGTGGTTGTCTGAACTGAAACTGTTTATTCAGTGATCTTTCCGCTACATAATCCGTGAGAACAAGCAATATCTATTTTCCTAAAGCAATCAGAGCTCAATCGGTCAGTTTATGCAGGATATACCACATGCGACAAGTTTTGCATGTCAGTTTATCGTTCTTCTACGGGGTACGGGATGTCAGCAGGCAGGCCGAACAGCATTCGCACCACTGACTTCTATTCTGGGAGGAGGACTGCAGCAATCAAAACCAAAGAATTTGGACATAGGGTAGCCTTGCCGAACTCCGCTGGAGACCGCCAATGGTGGCGAAAGCTGGCCATAGGCCCCAGCCCGACCCCAGATTTGGCGATAAAGCTCTTTGAGAATCGAAACACACACCTCGGGTACCCATACGAGTAGCGTGCAAATAATATCGTGAAATAAGTCAGAGTATTGATCACGGTAAAAAAGGCTGCCATGAACAAAACGAAAACATCTATTTTTCACCAAAGAGAGATCATTCAGAAACGGTTGATGAGAAGTGGACTGGGTCCACAAAGAAGGCTCAGATAGATCCAGATGTTAATCTAGTGCAACCTTTGTTGTCTAACAATGAAGTGTCAGTGAAAATCACAAGACACTTCAATAGGCCTGGAGTGTCACTTGGCAACAGCAGTCAGTTAGCTGATAAGCCACAGCAGTTTAGTCACCTGGTCTCGGTTTATATGTCTTCTGACAGAGAGAGATGTATGAAGTGCGAAGANATCGAAATCCACTCAAACGAAGGAATACCGAAAACTATGAATTACCTCAACATCTTGATTGATATCCCAAATATCTAGACGGCCAGTGCCGTCAACTGCCGCGAATACAGCGGGATGAACAGGACTCCAGTTTACATCATACACATAGTCGAAGTAGTCTTCGAACGTGTGCAACGGACTGTACTCTCGTGTAGACCACAATCGCACGGTCCAATCCAAAGAAGCGGTCAGGAACAGCGTGGAGAAACTCACTGCTCCCGGGCTTGGATGTGTGGATATGGCTGTGATTGGAGCACAGTGACCTCTGTACGGGACGTGTCGTGATACTTCTTCAACTGTTCCCGTGCGGCTGACAAAAGGATAGTAGGTACATGAGAAAGAGAGTAAGGTAGTGAAAAATTGAACCACAATTTACCTGAAATATGCGAAGTGCACAGTTTTCTGGTTCTTCCGAGAATCGAAGAATTCAGTCTGCAACAGTTATATTTCCTTCTGATGGAGGTTAACAGAAAGAGGTTCGAATAGATGGCAATATTAATAGTAATAGACCAAGCGTAGCAGACTGCTAATTTCCACGGCAACATCTAAAGGAAGAGCGCTCTTACCGAAAATACATTTAGACAAGAAAGGCCAACAAGAATAGGCTATACAAAGTCCCTCAACCAGTGTTTAACTATTGTTTCTTTCCAATAGTCATTTACAATAAACCATGAGGTTTCAAACCACTGTTAGTCATAAGAGTATTGCATCAAATGTGATGCTGGTCCATAGTAGTACTTTCTGAGGTTGTCTATACCAGATGATTTCAAAGCATGAGGATAAATTGATGCAGCTGGTCATAGAACTGAACTTCTATGAAAAAGCTAAGGAACTCGGATAACCTTGACCTTTACTTCAAGGTCATCGATGTGCTCCATGACCGAGTTCAAAATCATCTACCAACCGGACTCAGCTGCAGACGGCTTGTTGTCGACTAGCTAACTCATTGAGACACTATACCATTTGCCATTTCATGTTTTATGTGCCACGTTTTAGGCATCCACAACACTTGGCAGCAGGTTATTATGGTTAAAGGGCTAATTCGCAGAAAACACTGGGCATTGTTATTAAAAATTTTCACAAAAACAGGATATTCTGTTGCATAAATAGAATAAATTAGACTGATGTACTGCACACGGAAAATTCAAAAATATCAAATAGATACTGGTAATGATACATTGCTGATGAAAGATGTTCAAAGCACTCGACATTTGCATCAACTTGTTTACAAGGTTGCACGAATCTGATTAGACAATTCTATTACTATTCATTATTCTCAACCGCACTACAATGACAGCTGGCTGAGTTGTTCCACAGCGTACAGTTTTCCATGTCAAACGCGGAAACTCCAGCAGAAAAAAACGAAGATTCATGTGATGAATTCTCTAATGTGTAACACTGTAGAAACATACTTATTAACATCTAATACGGTGATGAATGTTGGGACCAATATTGACCTATTAGACGCGTGACCATAAAAGCATTCTGAGGAGGAGGGAAGGCGGAGGCAACCTACCTGCTGTGACGTTGGCCACAATATGCATTGCCATTTTCTGCCCCGACGGCATAGTTGTTCACATCATTCGCAAAGAACGACATGCAAGTGGGGTACAGGTCAAACAAGCCGCTACCAGACATTTCACACACTTTTATCTTTTCGCGGGGCTGGGCCAACATCTCGAGGTTCCATGCACACAACGATCCATCCGATCCGAGACTGATAATGTTGTGTGCGTTCTGTGTACCGACCAATGTGATTGCGAACACTGGATGAGTGTGAGCCCATGAGGTGAGTGGGCTGCGTTGCACAGGAGTGCGTTTGTTGGCCCTGATAGTGAAGGATCGGGGCGGGGGAAGAATATTATAAAAATACCTGACTCAGGGCTAGAGATTACACAACAGCAATAAACGAAAATACTACAGTTCCATATAAAATCGTTAGGGTCTTAGTTCAATCATCGTTTTGATTGTGTGATTACCACTTGGCCGGGAGGAGGACAAAGGATATTTGAAATGGGAGTGAGTATTAGGATAATAAATCAAAACAGGCGAAATCACAAGTGAGAATTATTCAAGAAACCAGTGCTGTTCTATATTGTTGATAATTTTTTTTGGTGCTTGAGCATTCGATCAATTGCGCAATTACCGTCTGCGGAAACACCTTATATGCATTACAAGTCTGTCACGCTCGAATGTAGATAAGCCAGCGGGCCCACATCCGTAATGCTATGCAAAAGTCTGTCACCAAAGCAAACGGCTTCATCAAGTGCACAGTCAACCATTAGGTTACCCCACGTTCTAGCGAACGGCTTGACACTCATCGAAGCATCCCTCCAGATAATGAATAATAATAATAATTAATGGTGGACGTCATTTTCAGGCAGGGCCACCTCACGATTGCACTAATCACCAAGGGATCAGTCTCATTTCCGTTGCGTCCAAGTTGATCACATCACTGATCATTCGCAGGCTCATTTTGATAGGAAAAAGTCATCTTCCTGAAGAACAAGCTAGATTACACTACGTCAGGTTTTCGAGAAACGTCAAATGTTCAGTAGACCAACCAGTTTTGTATTTTTGGACATACAGGCTGCGTTTGACTCAGATGGTACATCTGCTCTGGGACATGGTGCTGGTAAAAAAACAGAATCTCACTTTAATTGAACCGCGCATGATTATACACAACTGCCTAGAAACGAGCAAACAATTCCCAAAATACGAAATATGGTATGTCTGAAAACTTATCGCCGAACAGCCATCTGATTGGAAACGTTGGACACACGATGGTATGACAGACAGACCGAGGCAAGTGGAGCAGGTTTCGATCACGTCGCCAAAATGTGTGCAATCACAAGTATTGATCCAACACGTGAGACATTGAGACTTACATGAGATTAACTCCTCTCCTCACACAGTGTTCTAGGCCTCGTAAAAAGGGAACAGTTGTTACAATATCCCACATTCAACACTATATTTCAGTAATAGTATGTACTCGATTCGTTGCCAATATTAATTAATGATTATAAACTCACGAATCTTAGATTCCAACGTTAGTTGGAGGGGCATCAATCGTAAGATAACTGGACTACGGTTACAATGATACATGCTCATTTACGAGAGAAAGAAACATCGAGCAGACAGTATAATTCCATTCGTCAATGCCCCGTGTACCCTCTTCTATTCTTCTGCACTTGGGTAAGCATGAAGTCCAGAAAACTGATAATTCAATTGCTTCCAATGGTTTCCTGCAGTATGTGCTGTAGGATGAGCTAGCTCATCCATCCCCGTCTTCAGCAAAGGAGTTTTCCAATCATTTTCAGATTCGGAATGATCAGAGGCAACGCAATGAACTAAATTTCAGAATTCATCAAGTCAGAGATTATCATAATATAAGAATACAATGAAAAGGACCCGAAAGATTTACATGATAAGTATCACAAGACACGATAAGCAGAACTATCCAAGATAAGTACGGTATTCCCTAAGGCGTTCAGAGATTGGAGGCTGAGGAAAACGTGTTTTATTAATGCAACAAATGTAGCTGTGTCCCGAGTGCCATGTACGGAAGCCTAAAGACATAGTGGTTTGTATACTATTTCCGGCGAAAGGGACGTTTTGGGGAAATCACGTCCACCATTGACTATTCTTCGAGTCGTGCTTGTGTGGTCAACTGCCAGGTAATTCCTGTCGAACGAGGGCATACTTTCCGTCGACCAAAATGGTAAAAGAGAGTTGTAAAATTTCAGGCTATAACAAATAGCTCCTAGAGGAATCCATCGTTGGTTCGGACTCAAGTTCCGATGCAAATACCCTTCCAAAAATATGCAACGCGGATACCGCTCCATCAATGTGAAACCTAACTCAGAAGACATGTCGAAGTGCATGTCACCATGAAGAAGAGCGTGGTCAGAAATCAACGGCAACTCCATCGTCTGACTGCTGCTGAGGAACAATGTACGTCTTTTGTCGACATCGATCCACGTTTCAAACGGACATAAAAGTGTTAAAACCTATAGCAGTTGATTACTACTACTCAAACATAAAACGATTACAATGAACCATAGTTCTTTATTTTACAAATCAAATAGTCGGTCAGGACAATTTTTAACCGTGACAATTTATTGCACATGACGAAAGTCGTGCGTTATTAGGAATAGGTAGTTTGAAACCGAACGAACATGACTGTAACTTTTCTAACTTTTTCTTAGCTCTTGTTCACTGGTGACAGTAGATTTGGCAAGAATTACCGTTCCGTGTGTTATTAATAGAACAGTAGAAAGGATTAGTATGTTGTTGCACATTTTATAAATTCACGGATTTTTCTCCTAATAATGGAAGAAGCATCAGTTCAAATCGCGATTAGGGAACAAAACGTCAACACATTTCAAACTAAAATCTGTTTACAAATGAGGAATCAGGTTCTAGGCTTTTGGTGGTTACCTGTACGCAGCAAATGTTATACAAGATTCTTCCCGCTGTCACACACTCAATCCAAACTCATTCAGGTACGTGTGTCCATATGAAAGCATCTGTTCTCGAATACCTTTAGTCAGCTGTGGTACCCACTGTTTCATTGGCACTGAAACTTGCCCCGTTTGCCTTGTCCTGTTGGTCACACAAACGTGTGAACAACGCCTTCAGTCAGCTGACTGATTAAGAGAATTTCGGCTGCAAGTACGCAGGCATATTGCACAGTCGTGACATTTATGAACAGTACACGGTTGACCTTCGTCCACATTCTTCAACCATGCTTACGATTCATCTCGGTTCGGGAAGACCGATATTAGAGTATTGAAAATGTCCGACGGACACATCTAGTTTCCGTGTTCGTAAAACGATAGCCAGAAACCCGCACATGTCACTGTCTCTCGGTCAGTGTGTTGCGAAAATCAGAGGGATATTTTGATTTCTCCGAACCAATTTCGAAAAACGCAGAAAAGTGCTCGTTGATTGATGTCAATGACAAAGAATACAATGTACTAATGCAATGAGGCCAGGTTTTAGCTACAAATGGCAGACAGAGGAATGAGATTTTACAGATCTCAAGGACAGAGATGTGCCAGTGGAATGACTGTGTCAGCTCGTTTGAACAATCATTATTTACGCACTTTTGTTTTGTGGTTTTGATTGCCGTATCTTAGCTACCGATTAGGATGCAGGAAGAGATGTAAGTGTATTGACAATAGCAATGTGCCAAGGTATGAAAAGCTGTTTGGCCTAATGAGCAGAGTGAGCTAGCGTTTATTGACGTGTGCTTCCAAAGTCGACAATACATTTGTATATTCAATAAACAAAAAAGGAAGTAAATATACCTTTAGGACCTTTATCAGTACTTTTCATACTTTCTTAGAAAAAAAGAAACAGAAAGTGAAAATACAGTATTAGGCTAGCGTAAAACAGCAGTTCAGTATCAAAAGATACTCACCGACTATCCCAGAGTACAATCTGTCCAGAATAAGTGCCACCAATAACCAGATTGGGATGAAACTTGGACAAAGTGGCTGAGGTCAGTGGAGACTGACAATGAAAGATGTATTCGGGACTGTTTTTCTTTGGGAATTTCATATTCCAGATAAGGCAAACCCCTTCCGGTTCGTGTACTGCTTCCTCATTTCGATGATAGGAAGCCAGTAAGAGTTCAGGAAACACACTAGACCATTCTAAACTGGTCACTGTGCGCCGTTTCGACCATCGTTCGTCGAAAAACTCGTTTGAAATAGTCAACAATCCAGCTTCGGGTCTGCAGAAAAGAGGGATTTGTGAAACACCAGATGAGCGAAGTTCAAATTCAAAGATGAGAGTTATTGGTTGTTCGGGTATACTTATACTATGTAAATTTTCGGACGGTCAGTGATCTCAGTTTCGCAAACAGATAACTGTGGAGGAATATTAGAAACCTGTGTTTTGTAGCAAAATGTAGTAGGGCATTCACATTTATGCACGATGTTTTTTAATACGGAAGTTGTCTATTTGGGGTAGCGAAAGAAACACACCGTTTCTTTCGAGGACTATTTACGCATTAGGTGCATATCTGGTCAACGGATAGATGAAAGAATATCATTTATTGGTGTAGCTTTGACTAACTGCACACCAGTATTCAATTCGACAGAAAGATGGCGCATTTCAATCGCAGTAATCCAAACCAGACGGAGGATATGAAGAAGACTCAAAGATAGCAAAAACTGCACTATGCATGATCACAGGTTGTCTTCATGTAGGTGAATTACGGAGGGTTTAAGCCAAAACTTTGAGTGAAGTAAGCAGTTTTTACGTTACTTTCCTCGCAACTCAGTGAAGCGAGTCTGGTTTCAGAGAGCGATAACGGAAGCACACGAAATGAAAAAGTTACATCGATGGAGTGTGCTTGCATGTGTAAAAGCAAGAAAGAACACTACTGAACTTGGTTGCTGAACAAACACTCAACAAGAGTTTATCTTTCATCCGGGTCAATAATAGATCAGTAGTTTCCAACTTAACACTGAATCTTAATCAGAAAGTCTACAAATAAATATATTTTGTTGGACGTTTAGGATGCAAAAACATTGCTAACAGTTGGTTATACTGTTGTAGTTCGAGGAGAGGAAATTGGTTTTGGAGCGATTTCTGAGCTGAATATGTTGTATGTAGACGTTTCATTACCATAACAGGTAACACAATCGGAGCGACTTCGGGGAAGCTGCTAGTCTCTCTTCAAATTTGTGCATTCTGATGGGCTAGTTTGTTGTCGTGGTAACTCTCCCCGACGCCGCTCATTCGTAGATTTGCTGGACAGAACGGATCTAGGTCATCAATACTTTGTTCGACCGTGNGACCGTGATAAATGGATTCTGCTCTTACACGATAGGTTAAACTGTGGCCTCTGTAGTACCGCAATTTGATGAATTCCCCGAAAAATCGAATGGACTAATCCAAGCTTTATACTTTTAATTGATTGAAGCATTCGCACAAGGTGATGACCGTCGACCGTGTAGCTCCAGGGTAAGGGTTTGAAGTCCCAACCCGGAGGTTCGCGGTTCGAGTCCTGATAGGGACACAAAAAGTACACACTACTGAAGAGTGCCAAACAGGACAAAACAGCTGTTCAGTGCTCTTTTTTGGTTATCATAAACATTTTCAGAGCTACTATTGCTTGCTCGAGGAATAGATGTCGGAGAACCATTCAATAACAAAATTAAATGAAACGTAAGTTTCAGTAGAATGGCAATTGTGCCGCAATTCATTTACGCGAAATAGCAGTAATGTGCGACACAAGTGACACTGTCACCTTCCACTCACTGGATCGATGTATTGGGCCCTAGTTGAGAATTCAAACGAGGCTTAGTCGATCCATTTAGACGATTCAAGCATTCATAACTTTTCAAAGATCATCCATCATTCAGCCCCACACCCTTTAGTTTTGTTCAACCATTGATCATACTGAACCCTATCTACCAGAAAAGTCTATTTGGAAACATGAGACAGATATTCTGGCCCTTAAAGTCTCAAATCAAATTAAATACCAGTATCGGTGGTCGATATCAACGTCGTTGCAAAATTAAACTCGATAGTCCTTATCTCCATCTTTTCAACCCGCTAACTGTTAACACAGAACTGGGCAATTCCAGAAAGAAACTGCGATTAGCCAACAACAAAGTACGCATTATCCAGACTAAAGTACTTTGCGACTCATCCAGTTCAGCTGAACAAGTCTTCCGGAGGCATCAAACACGATTGGTACGAAAGCGGCAATTAGGGTGGTGGTGACGCCGTGATTCAGTTTCTGTCACCGGTTTGCTTTGAACACCATGGTCTGAGATTCGAACTATGCCACCGCCACTCAACTTTGGTGGTAGATAGCTTTGCTGTCGTCCGATCCAGTACCACGCCTATCTTAATGGGGCCTTATTTGGTTCGTGGGTTACCGGTTTCCATCACTGAACCCGCAAATGCTCGCGACAAAACGGGTCCACTCCGACCATCGTTCCTCAAAATGTCATCCCTGCACAACAGGACTTGATGAGACACTGGGTGGTTTGGTTTCGGCAGTGCGTAATTTGTTATTGGCAATCCCCAGGTTTACCCTGACAATCGGCGATTTGAAAAGGTAAAAATGGACAAGCAAGCAAATAGTTCTAGACTAAGCTATTATTTAGGTCGACGGAACCAGCCCGGGTAAAGGGTGCCAAGAGTTAAGTTATTGAAATCAGAACGGGCAACGAGACACACAACAACACATGTGCAACTGTGCTGCTGGGGAGTCAATTCATCAACATACCTTTGCACTTATCCATTAGTCTTTTTATTTTATTGACACCGCTAATACCCTTATACTCAAATCAATTTGCTCTGGGAAATCAAGTCGCATGATTTCACCGCAATACGAGCGACAACACGACCGCCGTAATCATGTGAGCTATTGCTGTGCCACGATCTAACAAAATCTACGTTGACTGAACAAAGAAAGTTTAACAACGAAAATAGCAGGGTCCTGACCATGGCACTGCCTTGACTTACGCTGTGAATGAAAAGCTAATTGGTTCCTAGATAAATTAAAACTATGGTTACTACTAATGAAACCCTAAATCGATACATCTTCCGCATCGCCTCAAACAGAAACTGCAAGTGGTACCGAATCAAGAACATCATTATTATGTAGACAGGTTTAGGTAAAGACATCAGAAATTTTGATTTTAAGACGATGATGAAAATTAGAATAGAGCGCCTTCATTTCAACATGGAATACCGTACTCACGTTTCTGCCTCGTGATCCGCACCTGAATAATCGAAGAACAATGTGTCTTCCGGTTCGCACACTGCGCGCTCCATGATCCGCGCGGACCGTTCGAAAAATTGCACAAACCCGTCTGATGTCATGATACGCGTTTTCTCCTCTTCTGTTAATGTGGGCACTTTTGAGATGTACAAGAAAACCATCATCAAAAATATATTTGTGTGAAAAAAGTGACATGAAAAGGAAATTAAAACTCGACAATCTGAGGTCAAACGAGAAACCAGGGTAGTTTCGGTTCAACTCTCCTATGTGTTCCTGTGCCAGATGATAACTAGTCGATTTTCTGTTGATCCTTTACCGTCAAATCTGATAATCTGTCTGCTTGCGCTTAAAGTAAAAATTTCTGTCCTAAAATAAACTCTTGCTACAAGCGCAAATGATTTCACCAAAACATCTAAGAACATAAGCGAACACTTCAGTTCATATAAAAAACAGTCGGTAACAGTTAGAAAAAATCGTAAATCGATACAAATAGAGTGAGATCACATGAGAAACCCGTGTGACGGGTTCAAACTAGTTTGTATGGAAGGATTAAATTGCACAGCAGTAAAATGAACATAACTTTCTATTCACCGTAGAAGATCATGCACTGATAAATAACCCCGAAAGATCATGCCACTGGCGAGAAAGCGATAGTCCCAATAGGTATGATCCAATCAGGTTTCTTACAATAAAGCAAAGCGTCTTGATTCCAGGCATAACTGTTATTACAAAACCAGTTACGATCCACTGATGTAAGACTATCAGTTTCAATTTGCACACTCCTAAGCGATGGGCTTTCATGCAGTGGTTTTAGTTGCTACCTTTTGCTACCCACTTAGATGAAGCAGAAGGAGAAAGATAGGAAAGTCGACAGAAGAATCGACGAGAAAATGGAGAATTTTCGTAGACAACGCTTGCGAAGAAAATAAGATGCGCAAACGCCACTGTTTGCGATATTCAGCTATATCAATTAGAGTCCAACCATTGATTACAATGATCCCGAGGTTCCAAACCAGGGAGCTTAAAGCTAAATATGTGACCGAGTCCACTTATTAGGGTTTATAAGCCCCCGACATAGTAAGACCTGGAACGAGGGTACAGAAATACTAACCAAGAGACTCGGTCACATGTCGTGTTAGGCTCCCGGGCTGGGGACCTCGGGATGATCGGAACCGATGGTTATGAACACTGAGTGATATGGTTGAGTGTCTCAAACACGCGCTCGTGCATCTTCTCAATTTCTTTACAATCTTGGTCTGCATTCAACTTTCCTGTTTCTCCTACAGGTTCAAAACCGGCGCACGAAAGTGCATCGTAAACAGTTATACGACCTGAACTGAACTGGACGCGGATAGTGCCAGATTGCTGAGATTCTGCCCCAAATCCAAGTTCTGTACTGACTGCAGCTCAGAAACTTAAACGAGAATGCACAATTCGTAAAATCGCTCTTGTTAATACATTGAAATGAACAGTTTTGGGAATTGAGGTGTAATGGGCATCTTTGACGTTTGACCGCAATGAGCTCTTGACACCGGCTCCAGGTGAATCTTTTCTTATTACACACTGTGATGAACAGTAGATGAGGTAAACACCATAGTCACGAGGACCTGTTGTTCAGTGATCGAACAAGTAACCTAAGCCCTGGAACTTGGATTAGTGAACAGCTAGGTTAGGTGTGGTTTTGAACCGGACGACAGCAAAGCTATCTTCCACCAAAGTTGGGTGGTGGGGCTCGAACCATAGTGTCCAAAGTAAACCGGTGACAGAGATTAAACCACTGCCCACACACAACGTCCTGATGCCTTGAAGATCAAGTATGGGTTAATCGAAAGCTTCACTTGAAAAGTCACCAAAAAAATTCACCCGCTTTAGCTTAATGAAATTCCTAACACAAGCGAAATGTGGACAGATGTTTGTTTTCAAGTATTTTTGCATTGCAGGGCATGTGGTCTGAACTCATACAACTTCAAATAAAAATAATCATCATCATATAACTCACACTTTTTCGGTGCTTCTTCAGTCGCGGATGCTATGGAATCTCCATCAGCCGGTGTTCGACCCAGACCTGAGCCATCACGACCACGAGTTGCTGCGGCCAGGCCCACGTGTGGCATTTTTTGCAGCTCAGCCAGCGCAGCACTCGCGTCCACATCATCTCGACCGGTCTCGTCGTAAGTCAGAACTAAAGAATATGAACGATGACGTATAAAGCATAATTATGTTCAACTGATGCACTGCGTCACAGATGTATGGAGCTCGTTGATATATGTACGCACAACAAGTGATAAATCGTTGGACTGAATTACCCAAAAGCACAAGAATGACTTTGCGGACCTTGACGAGTCGAATCATTCTTGTGCTTGTACTCCCACATGTGAATCGACCCTAGTCATGATCACCGTACAGCGAAATATAGTGAAGATAACTTCACCCATTGCTCCAAACTCGCATTGCATACAAATTAGAGTAGTATGTGAGGTGAACAGGGATTGGACCATCGTGGGACGGAGGAAAGAAAGTGAACCTCTGTAGCCAACAAGCAGAGTAAACAATCTAACTGTGCATACGTAAGAAATGAAAACAAGAAATTCATTTTTACCGGTTCGCTGCCATATACTCAAATAACTTCAACCATCCAGTGGCTAACTTCCGGACCCCGTGGTACCAAGCCGACTGAGCCGTTCTTTGAAGTATTCCGCGCAGCGATCAAGTCGTTCATCCTTATTGTGAACAGATTATCCTTCTTATAGCAGACTATTTCACTAAATGGAGTTTGCCGATCGTTCCTATTTCGTACCGGTTTCCCAGATTGAACTGCAACTTCCATTTTACTAGCTACTGTGACCCATTAGTCCTCACGGTCTTTCTCGAGGTTCTTCGTCAACCGACGTTGCAGATGCCAACTAACCCTGTCTCAATCCTGGCAGGATGAGATTTATCGTTTTATTATTTTCATCAGGGATACTGACTCATGAAATATTCAATGTCTCTGACACGTTTCACCCTCGGATCTACAAGCAACACTACCCGGCTAGCCTGATCCCACTGTCTATCTACACCATCACGTTGAGGCGTGCTTGACTCATACAATAGCTCTGAATCATAGCGTGTACGTACTGCTGGGACACAGGCGTGATGAGTTAACCCAGTTTGTTAGTTTTTTCACCGGCCAGTCAATCGAAGTGAACTACATCAGAACTAAAGCCTGGTCAGACTCAACGCAGGTGATCCAATAGGACCTACGATTTTGCACTGAGCCATGCCAACGGTAACTTACTGCTATGTGGTCAATTTGAGTTAGCGTACCAGTTAAACTGGAGCATCTCGTTTCCGTCTGTTGAGAGCTGTGTCCGAAGCTGGTATTAGACAGGTAGAGATGATGATCTGTGCAGAACTGAAGAAGTTGATCACCGTTATCTGTTTTTTGGGAGGGTATAGCACGACCGTCCAGGCAAGCTTCTGAGGCGGTCAGTTTTGAAACCTGCGCGTTAAAATCACCTGCAAGTAAAACTATGTCGGAGCTTCAACTCATCCGAATGAAATCGGTGAGTTTATCGTAGAAATTGTCCTTTTGTGTTCCAGAACTGCAATTGGTTGGGGCATATGCTGAAATGATGAGCAAGCACAATCGGTTGTTGAAATCTACAAAACATTGTCGCGGATTTCTGCGTAGCTCGAACTAAGCTCTGGTGGACAAGCGCATATGTGCACGCGAGAGTACATTTACACGTTAACTGCCATGCAGATCGCAGTGAGATGGTCTGGGGACAATGGTGCGAATGTAGATGACAAAGTTGAACAATGGTGGACTGGGGTAATTTATACAGAATGGCACAAACTGATTCGGGGCCGGAATTCACAGCAGTCCATTTTGGAATCGGTTGAATACTTCACATGATTCCCGAATAGTTTCAGTTTGTTTTTACAATCATCAACCATGAACTTGTGTGTGTTGGTTTGGGTTGCTGTCTTTTGTCTGCCTCTTTGCACAAGAGAGCAGAATGGAGATTGGAATGTTGAGAGTAGAGTCAAAGGGAAGATAGAGAATTCACATGGACTAAAGTTGCAAAGATGATTGGTAGATGCACGACCGCCACAGTTTAATACACTCAGCCATATAACTCAGTGCTTATTACCACTGGTCATCGTGATACCGGGGTCCCCATCCAGGGAGCCTAACGGTACCTATGCGACTTAGTGTACTGCTTAGGGTTTTCCCCACCTTCATGCCATCTTTATTTGACCACCCTTGACCTTCTTTCATCCGCTGCTTGCCTTGACAAACATCGCGCACCGTGTCAACCTATTTGGTGATATGCGGAATACATGACCCAACCACCGTAATCTATGGAGGTCGACAGCTTGCTCCAGTGGAAAACCGCGGTTACCTAAACCTGTTTCTCGAACACTCAGGCCTGACGAGCTCATCCAGACCAAATCTGCTTTATCATCGGCCATGACGTTCGTTTTACTGGCAACTGTAAGTTTTTTTTCACGAGCAGTGGAAGGCCAACCCAAAGCGGTCGGCTCACCCCATCACATACAAACGATTCAGGCGGATGCGTGTGGACGGGCTTGAGAGTTGTGATCACGCTTTGCCATTTGACAGTCTCCTCGAGTAAAAGTGTAAATGAACCGCAGCTAAAAATTCTACTCACCATGGCGTTTCCGGTGCAGTGAATCACCTGGAGTACGCAGACACGCATGAACGAATCTAGAGACTGGACAGCGAACTGACCATTGAGATCATGTGATGTTTCGTCGCCTTTATTCGAGTACAGGTATCCAGGACGAGATACAAGTTACCGAAGCATAGTGCAACCTTTGTAACTATAGTTGGTATGATCGGACCGCGGCATTGGGCCTAGCAGCCCACAAGGAGTACTGTGGTCAGGCCGTCACAATCAGTGCTCAACAATGAAAATGTTTTTATTTTACTGTGGAAAGAAAACCACTAAGGCGATAGAGACCTTCGTTGGCGCGTAAGAAAGCTGGGATCCTCTTGCCTGGGTAGCCGACCGATCAATCTTTAGACGAGAATGAAGGAACACAACGGGGGCTGACATCGGTCGGTCGGGTAAGAAATGCAAGTCGAGATACGATGAACCGATACATCGTTTATGCTGATTTGGGGTGCATGCCCATAACATTTATTTGTGTACAGTTCGGATTCCGTCGAATAAAAACCGTTCTCGCTGAAGCCGACTGTACCACAAATGAATAGCTGTGCAACAGGAAACAGATTTTCCAGGGGTTCGGCGCCACATTCTATTTACCAGCTGCTTAATTAACGGGGAGGAACAGAATGTGGGACCCACATATGGAGGTTAGGCAAGCGCTCAGCTACATAGTTCATCTGCAACCGTCCGGCTGGCGACACCGAAGGAGAGCGGGAACCAACAGAGTTATAATTGTCATTTCTTATTGGATCACATTACTTGGTGAGGTAAGTAGATCGTAAAATCTGTACTGGTTGTACAAATTTACTCTATTCACCCCAATCGAAGAAAAGCAGATCCATACCTACAGTACACACTCGTTTTTACAATATTTACACATTGTGACCTTGGCACATAGAGCGCAATCACTCAACTGCATTTCGCCGTAGCACTATTGGTTGATTGGGTTGTGATGATGTCTATGAATAGTTGATTGGAGACAAGTTACTGCTTGCAACAACAATTGAGTAGATGCGTGTCAACAACGGAGACAATGAATCCGTGTGTTACGTTTATGTTAGGACCGGTCACGGAAATGTATGTCAAAGCTGAAATGACCTAGCGAGCGTCAAAAGACAGGCGGATCTTACTTCCTCTTAAAGATCGAATCAATGTATACACCTTTCATTTTCGTGTGGGAGTCAGTTAAGAACCGGTTAACGTTCCCAACTCTGAAGCAAATACGAACGAAGAATACGTTTGTGATTAACTGGATTTTTCTTTTTTAACAATTAAGAGTTTTATCGATACTGTGGCGAAGTGATAAATGAATTTTCTAGAGACGAACTTTCAGCATTTGACATTGATTTGTAGTAGTCTAGTAAGCTGTATTAGGCAGATACACAAGCTGTGGATCTTACTCCTTGAAAAGTTCCATTCTCCGAATAGACAGAATTGAAAGCTCAGTTTCAGTTCATACAAAGGTTAACCATGCAATCTTGCGCAGTGGTTGTGTACTGCTTTTTGGTTACCCATTTCAATGAAGTAGACGGAAGATTGGAATATTGAAAGTAGTATCAAGGAGAAAATAAAGAATCTAAGATGACTATTTTTGCTAGTATACTGAGCAGATGCAGGAGCGCATTTGTTATCGATACACACTTTTTCACTCAGCGGCTATACTAATCCCCGAAGTCAACATTCAGGAAGAAAGACGCGACCTATACGACCAAGTATCTCTGCCAGGGTTTCATGCGTTCGTGACGAATCTGAATTTGATCAGCCTTGACATTTTTAACCAAAACCAGTCGAGTCAATCTTTTTGATTGAGCAGCAACATATGCCTCAACCAACGAAATTGATGATGGTAGATTACTAAATTCGGTAGGCGGTCGTCATTACTTTGAACTATGTGCCAAGCCTCGGCATTGACCGTTTGGGTTCCCAAATAAAAGGAAGCTACCAATGTCTATTCACAAAACATCACTTCAACCAAAATCTTGTAGTTTGGGATAACCAGGATTATAAAAAACGCGTTCGAGGTCGAACAATTGTCTTTTTTTAATTTATTTTCCCGGTAGAGTATCAAGATTTATTTTTATGCAGCAAAAGGTTGCCAATGCACCATGGACATTGGGGATATGGATGAGGCATGGGTGAGCGGTGGTGGCCAAGTGGTTAGGTCATTAACTTGTGACCTAGGAGTCCCGGATTCAAACCGCCGCCGCCCGTCTTCCCAGGCAGCCTTTGTATGACCGCGGTTCCCCTTCCTGAATGTTGACTGTACATTTGTATATTCAATAAACAAAGGATGTGAAAAGATACTTCGTTTATTTTTTATTTACTATATATATATATATATATAACACAGGTGTTTAAATGTTACTAGACTGTTCACTTTTTGGAAAGTTTAGGTCTGATTTTACAATCAATAATCATACACTTTCGTGAGGCGGAAAGCAGAGTACCGGTCACAGATTTGTAATTTGTTCGCAGCCATGGTAATTGTTAAGTGTGGGTTAATTTCCTCGGTCCACACGGGTCAGGTTTAAACTGCCGACTGTTTATCTCGGCGGCGGTAGCCAGTATGGGATATTCACGCTCGTGAAGAGTGTGGGACCACATGGTAACAGTGGGAAACGATAACAGTGACTAAATGACGATGTATGACTTCTCACTTTACTGTACCATGCGATTCTGATCTACTTTAATTCTCCCGTGCTTTATCACTACATGACTAGTATGATGCGTGGTATGGGGGCAAATCGCAACCATAAGAGTGTGCGAACATTTATACGAGACACAACTCATAGATTCTACACTTGAATTGAAAAAGGGTAACAGGAGGAAACACACTGAAGAGAGGAATGTTCCACTGTCCCGCAGTTCTTGAAAAAAGATTCGAAAGCCGCTGTTTGACTGGTTTTCAGAGTTGCCTGGTAGGGGTTGACTCAACAATTGTGAGCGGGTCTCGCGAGCAAACAAAAGTGGAGTGATAAAATCGACAGAACCAAGTCCCTGGAAATCTACAAGGAAAGAATCACAAGGCGATGGTGAAGTGGCTGAAGAGGCATGTTAGAGACGGATCGGAGACAGCTAGAATGGTTTAACGCCGAATAAGACCAAAAAGTGCCAAAGAAAAATAAGAGGTACCATCGCAGCCACGGCCACAATATTCCATGAAGGACTGTATTTACAGAGTAAAAGCAGGTCAGCAAGGAATCTACAGTAGCAGCAACCATATACGAGATTGTTGAGAAGTTCTCGGTATTCAATTGATAGCGAAATTATTTTTAAATCACTAGTTCTATGACCTTAGAAGGAGATAAGGCGGTAGTTGCGATAGTCTTAGGGATTAGAAAGACGAGAACGGCTTTTAAACAGCTGGGAAACAGGGGAAGGGAGTAAACAAAAAGGACAGAGGTAACCTCTATCGCGAAAGTGTTCGGTATTATCGAGGAGGTATCCATACCCAGTGGTCTGGATGAATCTATCGGTACACCCTTGATTGTAACCTTTGAATAAAATGTGTTACTATGGCGGGTAATGGTAGATGGAGGTACGGATCTTAACTGGGGGTGAGATGAAGAGTAAGGGTTACCGGAACCTGATTTGGCGAACGACCAGAATGCGCGACTAACTGATAGTTTAAAGATGAACGACTTTGTTTCCTGGATGATTGCTGAGCGTCTGTCCTAGGCACGCACATAAGAGCGATGAGAAAAAGGATGTAGGGAGCAAACCAAAGCGCCGAACGTGCGTGGTTCCGCAGCATTTAGTACGGGTCGGGAGAAAAAGGACACTCGCAGCAGAGACCTGATCCTAGAAAGTCACGGAAGTCGCTCCAGTCAGCAAACACAGAGCCAGAAAACATGATGTGGAGGAAACGTTCACGACAGATGGAGTTTGATAATTAAAGGTGATAAGACTATGGTCCGACAACTCAAGCGGAGAACATTCACATGATTCCGATAAAAGAGAGGGGCTGCACTATAATAGGATTCAACGGTGTCTGCGCGTTCCTTTGTACGATAGGGGACGCGGATGAAGAAGGCAATCAATGACGATAAGCTGCTTACAATGGCAAACGCTTCAACCTCGCGACCCACCATTGTGATTATGCTAGCTAGTCGCTGTTATGAAAGCTGAAATCACGTTAGACGATGGATGATCTGAGAGCACGAGTCTCAATGCAAAATACCTTCATTAGGAAGAGAAAGAGCGAACAGAACAATCGAAACTGTTGGGAG
>UZAN01045986.1:18805-30583 GCA_900618425.1 Echinostoma caproni
GTCAAAGGGCTCGCCAAGTTCACGAAAATAATTTACATTCTTCAACACTTGGGAAGTGATGATGGGGATTGATGCCACATTGTCATGGTGTTGGATCGTGGTTTATTTATAGTGCGGCAGCGAAACACGTAGAATCCGTCCTCGATCGTTAGTCCTCACGCGATGATGTACTGAAATAGTAACGCAGCCTTCAATCAAGGTACACTTTGTTCCTTGAACTTTGCGACCGACAAGCCTTTGCCTGTTGATTTTTCAAACAAAAATAGTCCAGCTATTGTCGATTCACCCTGTAGAATGTGGTGGTAGTAGTATTACTTGTCTCCTATGGTGACATGAGAGAAGTTGTATCATCAGGAATAGTAAATCTATGCCGGTAAACGTGAGGCTTTGATGAATATGTGACATCGGCCAGGTTTAACTGCATACACTTGAGTAATGTGAAATTATCAGATGCAGGAATTTGGTGAAATGGATGCATCGATTTGTACTCCATCAAATACACACACTTTGGAACAACACCGATTAGCTCTCTGATAACAGTCGACAGTTACCCCAGGGGTATTAACTTCTTATTCAAACTCTATGATCGTCATACGCACACAGTCTGTCTCTACCTAGCGTGACCATGTCCGTTATGATTGCTGAAAACATTGATACCTCGACAAACAAGACGTTTCTTTTTAATCCGCGCGATTCCACTCTGGTGAACTTTGGGTTCCGTTTCACGCTACCCATTCGGATTTACGTGGCCACACTTCATTCAGCAAAAAAGATGGAGATAAGACATAGAAGGGGGTGCATGTTGTGTGCGCACTCATCATCCTATTCCCATTCATTCTTCAATCATGTGTTGTCCTTGATTCATCTAGATCGATGCGTCTCCCGCTAGTGCTTTGCCATGAACCTCGATGACCTACCTTAAAATCATCGGTAATCGATTGGTCTATCATCGCCTACGGTTTATTATGCAAATGGATATTTGGCAGATTTGAAGTTTGTATGTCGATTGTGAAAAGCTCAGTAGTCTCGGTGGGATTCGAACCCATGCATGGACACCTCCCTACGCTTTGTACGCGCATGCTCTACCAGCTGAGCTACGAGGCCACATCGATAGCACTGATCTTGTTATATCATGAACTCGTCTCTGGTTATCACAATGTTTCGCATGCGTGTCTGTGCGTGCGTGCACTGATTTCTTGAATTGAATTACTGACCCGTGATAAAACTGCACCATCAGTGTTGCCATCTGTGTCAGGTTGCAAACATTGCAGATCCTAATAATGTGTTCTAAATTAAAGGAAGCCCTTGAAAACTCCGTCAAAATTCTAACCCAAGAAAAGATTATTTGAAATCGATGAGGAAATGAAATAATTTTACTCCATAATTTGGAGTTGTATGCAAGTGGGTAAAGAAAGGAGACGAATCGAAGAGATGTACTCAAATGATGTGCTTTTTAGAAACAGGAATTAAGAGGTAGGGGATCAAAAGGGAAAAAATTATGTGAGAAATATTTGGGACTGGTCAATCATCCGTGAATTACATCAATATGTTCCTTAAAGCATGGTAAAATTTTCCATTTCGCCTGCTCATCGAGCTTGGCAATTTGTTTGCAAACGTTTCACCACTAGCCGTAGTGACATTGTCAGTACTTGTAAAGTGGCAGCGTTCTGCTTATATATGTGTTCTTTTCCACCGACTATTCTTGTCCTTTGCTCTCACTGTGTTCGACCCGGTTCGCCGTTGAACTGGTGCGAGGGGGTGAGGTTGGGGGCTGGTTGTTCTTCCGCCTTGATTGCAGTTTCGGTCAGATCACAACGTAACCTTTTTGTTTCCTCATTTGATCCTTGAGTTGCATTGTACACGTGATCCAGTTCGACGCGCCTGTTTAATGAGTTGAATGAACAGTGCCAAGCTTCGAAAATTTCTCTGGTGTGTTTTGACCGGGCTTGATCGATGAGTTTCACTGATTCGAAGTTAAATGGATGACTTTTTTGATCTTCGGGGAGGGAAACCAACGATAGCGGGTCATGCTTCCTGACTGCCGATTGATGAACAAGGATCCTTGTTGATAGTTTTCTTCCAGTTTGTCTAATATAATATTTTGAGCAGTTCTTGCGGTTTAGTTGTAGATAACACTATTCTTTTTATTCTCCATTGTTCTCTCCTTTGGTTTCGACAGAAGTCTTCTTAACTAGGCGGTCGGTTTGTGGGTGATTTGAATTTCATATGATCTGAGCAATCTTACTTCATTTTCAAAACGTCCTTAATGTACAACTGGGTCATTCTTGTTTCCGATTCTCCGTCTGTTGTTTGTTTCCTTCTTCAAGTAGCAATTCTTTTGATGAAGTTATGGGTGTGGCCATTGCAAGCAAATACTCTGAGGAGATATCTTTCTTCTTGCGTACACTAGTGCTGCAGTGAGTTTGGGTTCTTCTGAATATGATCTTAATTCAGCATCTTTTTGGCTATGGGAATAATTACATTTTAAGTTTAAGGTTTGATCCATATGCGTTACTTTGTCCTAGCGGTTTGAGAGCATGTTGGACTGTTTGTCGGATGGTTTGCTTCGCATCCGCAGGTATCATGGACTATTTGAGAGTTTGTTCCACTTCCGTCAAGTACTCGTTGCTTGTGGCATTTCCGATGTTGGAGTTAAGTCCTTTGCTGAGGATTCATTTTTCATCCGGTGTGATCGTGCGGTTGTAGGGATTGTAAATACAGGTTCCATTTTCATCGATTTGCACATGAGCATTCAAGTTGTGGAGCTCTCTTGAGATTGCCTGTTTCCACCCATTCGCACAAATTCAACGGTGAACCGAGTCGAACACAGTGAGAAAAGGGATAGTCCGTGGAGAAGAACGAACGAGTACAAACAGAACGCTGCCACTTCACATGCACTGACGATGCCACCTCACTAGTGGTGAAACATTTGCTAACAAATTACGAGGCTCAACGAAATGGAATTCAATTCACCCGAGCTACGGGAACCGATTTTCAATACTATTCAACATCGTAAGGTTAATTGGTTAATATCCCTTAGTTTTAACCATGCCTTTCGAAATTAGTATGTTTATAGTTTATTTTTACTATATTATATACATATGTATATAAGACAGAAAACGTTGCGTGCACTGATAAACGGACGTAAAATAATGATCGTGACCTGCAGTGTTGATTTAACTCAGGACTGCTGGCAACTACATATAATCCGGTATTATTACTCTCCGCATGAACTAACCGTCTCAATGTCCATCAGGTGAGTCATTCCGACGTAAGGGACTATGTCAGTTCGGTCTGGTGTAAAATAGTGTGATCGATAAATTCAACGCCAGTGCACCGGTCATGAATGCCAAAACTCACATAAGACTTAGTCAAGATGGTGAGTCAGGCAATGTGCGTAAACAAATGAGACTGCGTTTAACAATAGATATCTTAATAACACGACTGCAGTTCATTATCCAGATGTCCTGGAGTCGAGAATTCAATATATAAATCATTCTTGTGGTTTCGCAATCAGTTTCATTTCGGTTTTAGTTAATTCATCAAAAAGGTCAATTTCTCTCAGATTTTCGTCATTTTCATCACGAATAATATTACCTCTTTCAGTAGAAATTTACGTCGAATGGCGTTGTTTCTGACCGATAGTGATGCCATGATTGCAATGCTACAAACGACTTTCATTGACGAAGCAGTCATTTGGGACAAATTAAAAATTTTCTGTTGGATCAAGCATGCTAACTTCTGTGCTGATGCTGGCTGGAAAACAAGAGTAAGTACAAGGTAACAAAGATCCCCAAATCCCTGTTGCATAAACTAACGAAAAATTCATTTTGAAAACAAATTAAGAAATTCCTTCAGGAATCTGTCATCGGTTTAGCTGAATAAGCTTAACCTGCAAGCAACCTCTTGCGCCCTTGTGCCCAAGAAAATCAACAGAATCATAGCTTCCAGCCACAGTTTGAATAATCTTTTTGAACCACTTGAAATGTCTAAAGAGTCGTGGATAAAAGCGAAAATGGTTGACCTGGAGTGTCAATATCGAGTGATCCTATCAAGGCAACAGTCGCTTCCCATTCCTGAATATTTATATGCTCCAGAGGAACCAAGGGAAAAAGTGTGATTTAGTCTTCCCAAATCCCGTTAAAAGATATGGAACCGTCCTAAAGGAGCCTGCAGACTACCATAGAAAGATTGAGTTTATCCTCCATGATCATATCAATTTTTTTAAGAGAAACAACATGTGACTTCCTTAAGAGGGTGCAACGGAAAATGACCTCTGAAATCCAGTTTGGACTGGAAGGACATTTCATTGATGAGAACACCACCTAGGTTTGACGACGGGAGGAACTCACATTCCTTAACAATATGACTTGCCGAAACTCCTCAATACAGGCCAATCCTATCCATGACAAGCTTACCACAGCACCAATGGCGTTTTGGCTGATCAATGTGTTAGAACCACCCCTTAAATCAATGGTCAAGCACACAGTCAAAGACAATTTTGAAGTGGCGGACATTCTGGGACAAAATAAAATCAAAAGGCTTCATTCGATATTCAGTCCCTATTTACCAATGTATTACTTCGCAGTCATAAAAATACTGTGGGATCATAGAGAGCGAGACAGATTAAATTTAGTCTTCGAGATCCCCCCTCGAGCGCTCCTACTGCTCTGCACATCCAGTGTGTTTTTCAATTTGCAAGGAAGGGCATACAGGCAAATTGATGGTATCACTTTGGGTAGCCCTTCAGGCCCAATCCTGGCCGACTTTTTTGTGGTGTAACTCGAACAAAAGCTAAATCACCTTCTGAAACGTGCTAAAGAGTGCATCGATGACATTCTTGTTTTAACAGAAAGCTTCGAAAAGGACTTGATAAATATGGATGAACTAAATAAAGTACATCCAACTATCCGTCTCACAATGGAATCTGAAGTTAGCAACTGACTAAATTTTCTTGACACAAGCGTGACCAGAAGTCAACAGAAACACTCCCCGATCCGTTCGTCGAACACACACCTGTTCAGGTCAATTTCTATACTTTGAGGCCCTTGTGTCCCTTTGTAAAGCGTGATACTACTCGGACGTTATGCGACAGAACAAGGAGGGTCACACGGAAGACAGAATTAAGCGAAAACTACAAAACCTTCGGGAGAAGTTAACAAAAAAAGCTAATTCCGAAGTGTCTGTTAGTAAGCACATCAGACCCAGAACCCAATCCACACGGTCGTCCTATTCGAATCCTATCCGAGTCCCATGGGAGTCCGATTGGAGTCTGTTTGTACCCAAAACGGGACTCCAATGGGAATTCCTCCAATGGGACTCGAATGAGACTGTATAGGACGGCTCCCGAAAGTACTGCCTTGCATTCTATTAAGCGTTGCTTATATTTCTCCAAGTTCACACATGCCTACTTACGACTAAGACTCAACATCATGTGAAAGAACTATATGTTATGTATCTAAATATAATCCATGCCAAATTTAGCTCATCATGCATCATCCTAATCGTTGAATAACGAAATTCACTTATGGGGTTCGTTCGAAGAAAATGATTGGAAGACAAACGTACACCAGTTTTCATTGGTCCGGTGCACCATATACCAATCAAACATTTAACGAAACCAAAACACACAGAATGCATATAATCATTGGGAAACTGGCGCACCATGTCAATCGCTAACAACCCCAGAGGTGAATTGCCGGTGTGATTTTCCTCTTGTTTTCGACTGCGAAAGCTGAAGTCGGTACGTGGCGTACGTGG
Source organism: Echinostoma caproni (assembly GCA_900618425.1). Taxonomy (NCBI): domain Eukaryota; kingdom Metazoa; phylum Platyhelminthes; class Trematoda; order Plagiorchiida; family Echinostomatidae; genus Echinostoma; species Echinostoma caproni. The sequence goes on from UZAN01045986.1 coordinate 24,566, forward strand.
AAACAGAGAAAGTGTCATTTTTCCACCTTGATAAACACCAGCAACTTCGCATCTATCGTAACTGAGTTTTGCTTCACTTGCTTGTTGTATGTCGTCCATGTTAAACTGTAAATGCAACGAGTCTTTGAGCTCGTCTTTTACACCATCAAAGTTTTGACGCAGACATGATATCAGATTAAAGTGCATGTATTGGTCTCCTTCTAATCTACACCTGCAGGTCACTCGTGGAGTCCTGATCAACGTTGGTGTTTAAACACCAATGAAACAGTTGCATCAGCTCCAAAATTTTGGTTTACTGAGTGTCTTGAGTTGAAAAGAGATGAAGTAAGCAGTCTGAAGAAGAAAAACTCAAATCGGTCATTCCCCGAATCTACTATGCTGCTGACCCACAAAGCGGATTGTTTACAGGTCACGTATCGCAAGATTGCTATGGTTTATTGAAGCGATTGTTATCAGCGGATGGATGCCTCCTATCTGTCAAAAATAAGAAAGTTTATGCAAACTTGTCGTTACTATGGTGATATGGTCCTTCTTCCCCCCCTCCCTTCTACATTTGTCTGCCTTGTATTTTAATTTACTTTTGCCATGCCGAAGCCCTATACAAACATTGCGTTTCACGCAACACGCACCATGTTGAGATGCAGTGAAATTGTCCTGACATATACCGTACAGTATTGCGATATGACCTTTTCATTTTTCAAACAAGGAAGGTATTTATTGATTTTATTGTGTTGGATAATGAACTGCAAGTATTTTCGTGAGGGTAATGTCGCGGTTGTTTTGCGTTTATTGTACATCCGGAGCTTATACGCCTAGCCGTTCTCCCGTTTATTGCTTTAAATGCACGATTTCAACCTTTGCAGCCGAATACATTTTGTCAGAAGACTACCCGTAATCTAAAACCCGGATAGGTGGCAACAACCTTGAAGCCACAAACATGAAATTTCATGAACTATTTTCTCTGATCCTTTTGAAGCCATTTTTGTTGTAGCTGTTGTAGCTTTCTTTTACCATTCGACGGAGTTATCAATCAGTCATACAATACTGACTGTAAGACTCTACCCATCATTCTTACATAACCTTGACTGATTGTTACTCAAATGCAACAACAAGTGAGTTGAACAGACTAACAGGTTAGCGGAATCCCGTAAAAGATAAATAACTTGATTGTGAAGCATCCTTTTCCCTTTATCTCTTTAATCAACAGGATAAGCTATATTTACCATGACTCCTTTCAACTAATATCAATTCTGCCCATGTAGGTCTCCTTGTGTCGATAAAATGCGTGAATTATCGATAAAACAACGTTACTACTTACGAGTAACTGTGAGATAAATGCGAATTAAACACTACAGCCCAGATGTCTTAATTGGGACGGTAAACCAAACTAGTGAGGTGGACCAGACTTCGTGTGAGGTTTTGGACTACAGTTATTGGTTATTTTCGGGTCAAAAGAGCTGATTGATCATATCTGAAGACAGCAATTAAACAAACATGAATTCTGGTCAGCTCCGATGTGAACAGGTTGACACGTACATCTTCTATGGGTCCGGGGCTCACAGTCCGAAAGGGACAATGGTTATACATTATTAGATAGCTCTAGTGTGAGCGAAACTCTGGTTCATATAGTGCTTCATGGGTGTATTGGTGATTGGATGTGTAGTGACCATGATTGTACGAAGAAAAGGAGCAATCCACGAGGGCGTTTTCCGTTCATATTTTCTTCACAATCAACTCTGACTCCAAGTGTGATATTTCTTTGTTTTACTTTTGCTTGTTTTACTGAGCACGGTTTTCCGCTCAGGTGTACATATAATCTGGGTCCTTTTCAAACCCACGCAACGTGTGACACGCTTTCGCTTCGCTACTGCATTTATTGCTTGCATTGTTTAGCGTCACCTCGGCACGTTTCGGTGCTATCTAGTACCACGATTCGCCAATAAACGTCTACGATTCCCACGAGTGTTTTTGTCTACCTGGGGTAACGAGACACTAGGAGGTCGCGCGCACTTTGAGACTTGTAAGAAGACTTACCGGCAGGCCGTCAACACCAGTTAGCTTCGGATGAACTGAAGATTGTGTGCGAAAATAGATTCCGAAGAGTGGCCAGTTCAACTCAATATCAATTATTGGTGGGAAGGCTGCAAAGATCACTTTGAGTACGACTTGTAGAGCTAATGCCAAATTACCACAAGGACTCAACTGTACTTCATGTAGGTGTCATGACAGTGGTAGTAGTAGTAGTAGTAATAGTAGTAGTAGTAGTAGTAGTAGTAGTAGTAATACGCACTGAACTCGGAATGGGAATCAAGGGTTAGCGATCACGGACTGGATCACGTAAGCATGTACCGCACTGGCACTAACACGCAATATCCCACGTAACTGAGACGCAAGAAAAAAGGCCTTGGGGATAGGAATTCGTTTATTGAAAGAAATAAAAGGGATTGAATAATATGTACAAAGTAGGCTCGTTGGTTATCTGGGCTTCCACCAATCGCGTTCCAGTATTCCTAGGATCGTTCTACTTCTGTCTGGGCCACACGGTCAGAAGCAATGACCCGTAGGCGCGTTGTTGACGTCACTCGTGAAATCTGATTGATCACAGTTGTCCAAAAACTGCAACGCGCCGCTCCAGTGTAAACGTCATCTCGTAGGCCCGGATCACCACAATAGGTCTAACGTAAAATGGCAACCAGCGCATTAAAGTACGACCAAGTTCGTTGTAAATGCACCGTATTTGGTTCATTCATACTGTGATATCACTTTATCGCACTAACACGCCCTCTCCTATCCACTGAATGGTCTCGTTCTGTCCTGATTCACATGTTTTGTGTCCGACTGTCCAACGCTGACCAATCAATGGTATGACCGCGTGACTGTTCAAAATCCACCCTGAGAGGTTCCGCCCTGTGTGTCTATCTACCACCGGTCGATCGGATTTGCTCACAGCCGGGCCTTACAAACCGGCCGGTGCGGGTGTGCGTTGACACTGCTTTTGTCAGACTGTCCGATAACCTAATGCACTGAGCACATGTTTTGCTTCGATTACTTATAGATACGTATCCCAGGTTTCGTTGCACAGCTACGCGTATATGTCCTTCTGAAATGCATACCGACACAGTTCGGATATGAACCCGCTTCTGTTGAATCCATTCAGCTATCTTTTAATTGTGCAGATTGCCCACTGCTCGTCCGATTCATTACCCTCCGAATCTCGGACAGAACACTTGTAGACAAATGTCCTATCTCTGGCTCTATAATAATTTATATTGTTCACGACTAGTTCAAAACNGTTCAAAACCAGTACCTGACAGGATTATTTTCTGCCCGCTGCTTATGACCTCTCCATCCTCTTTTCAAATAAGAACAATTCTTTCAAAACCTGGCACAGTCAGTAGACTGTGCGTTTATCGATCTCCTTAGTTTGAAAGCTTGTAGATGTAATACGAACGTACTCCGGGCTATCACAGCGAAGTGTAGTAAATGGAGAAGCATGATAGGATATCCCTCGGCTCGTATATTGACAGTGGGAGACGATACGAGGCTTTGCGGGCGACGAATGACGGCACGCAACAGCAGTAGGGAGGCAGGACAACAGGTGGCGAGGGAACATTGGCAGACAGGTCTTCCGTGGGTCGACCGTAAAGGTAAACCTGTAAGGCAAAGCAAAGAAAACGCCACAAACCATAAAGGTCCCACGATAAAATATTACTGGTGCGATTGCCAAGCGTTACACAGAATCCACGGTCCGCTATATTCGCCAAGCCAGAAGTCACAACGAATATTTTTATTAATATAATCGATCGCATTTGTCCAAGAAATCAAAATCGCCTAATGATGCTGTGAACGATTTCGCTACTGATCGTTGAATCAAAACACTTTACTGCTCCTCCAGTTCATGGTTATAGAATCGTTTGGTCCGACCTTTTGATACTGACATATAATTCAATTCAATGAACGACACAAAAACAAGACGCTGTTGGATTCGCCTAGTTATAGTATGAAACTGGCTTCAGTGACAGCAGCCATGTTGAAACAGGATATCTCTCAGTTGAGCTGCGGAAATCTCTCGGGAACGAACCGAGGAATTCATCGCTTCACAAATTAAGCAATCGATTACAAACTACATTATATTCCTGTCTAGTTTATTATGTAACTCCGTAATGGGACCAGAAACAATATCCTGAAAACATTGGATCCGTCCCTTTTGATTTCGTACTTACGATTTCAATGCGTACCACATGAACTGTACTGTTTAGTCAGAACACTTTTGAGATCTCACCGACTCTTAGATTGATTCAGTTCATGTATCGAGCGATTTGGCCCTGAAGTATGGATGCCTGAAATATAATTGTCATCTACTTTGAACTTCTGAATAGAGTTAGATGCCAACTGAAATTTCCAAAAAGGTGGGTTCGGCAGAAGACACGATGCTTCCCATTAAACAGAATTCTCTTTCTTAAGAGTTATTCTATTCGGTCACAAAATTGATAGTGTGTACTTCATCTTGTTTCTTTTTGTCGGTTGAAGAAAAACAGTAACCTCAGTCAATGCTTTCCTAGTTTTAATTCGTCATTTATCATTGTAGTGACAAGAACTATTTCTCACACTACATGTGTCCTTCCTCTCTTGCATCTCGTTGTTTTACCACACCAATGCCACTTCTTTGGTCAGCGCGTCTTTGTCGTCACTTTCCGCACACTTACTCACGCTTCCGCATCTTCTGTTTGGGCTCTACAGGTTTATACAATACAACCGTCCTCCGTTTCGTGAAGTGTCTCGTTCCGTTTTTGTAAGAACGCTCGTTTGAGACATAGTTGTCATTTCGGGGTCGCGACAAGACCGCGCCTACGCCATGTACATTACGGTTATTAACTCTATAAATCTTTATCGTAGTTCTTATGATATGTTCCCGGTTTGTATTTTTTAATTAATGAACATTCAAACTCACTACTTATCAGTATGAAACCCGGATTTTGAGAAAAACATCTAGCTCACAAACTGAGTTGTAAGCTAGACTGATTTCAAATACGCATATGAAAACTCCCTATTTGTTTTCTTGAATCACGGTGTCCGATATTTGCGATAGTTATGGCCGAATTACGTAACTGCGTTTGTAACCCTAAGTTTTAGCGAGCTCAAGAGCGTATTTGGGGTCATAGACACGGCACAGCTTTTAGATTGCATCAAATGAGTAGTAAATGTACTCCGATGTTTATAGTAACCTAGTGTGCTAAACTGGTGAACCCGAGTTTTTTTAACTTGTTTTCTCTCAGCACCCAACGGCCTGAAATTTTTCAGTGAGTCTGGTGCTCAGAAGAACAATATTTTTAATTTTTCGTATTTTGCGCGTACGGTGATTTACCTTTTTTCAACGATTTCATTATATTCACTACTTTTTCGGTATACTTTTTTCGTCCACGCATTCCTACGTCTTTCGGAGTTTGTGTTTCGTAACCATTTAGATAGTCCGGAAATATTTTACTCATTCGTTTCTCGTGCATCAGTACATTAAGGTTGTAGGTACTAGGTTATCGGTACCCCGGGCTAATACATATAAGTCGCAAACGTACGTTCGCACGAGGAGAGAACGAAGCGATTCACGAAACGGAGGATGACGTGTATTATAAAGACCTGCAGAGCAAGAGAGAGATACAGAGGCGTGAGCAAGCGCGCGGGAAGTGACAGGAAACGCGTGCTGACCAAAGATGTGGCCTTGGTGTGGTAAAACAACAAGGTGCACAGGAGGAAAGGTACACGTAGAATGGGAGTTCGTTGATCACTACAGAGCTCCCCCCCTAGAACGCTAGGGAGAGCCTTCGATAATGGTGCGTACATTGTCTGTTGTGGCGTGCGAGTCCGGAAAATAGGAACGCTTGGTGAGTTGTCACAGAAATAATGGGGATCAACTGTCGAAATAGTTCCAGTTGATGAAGCAGGGGTTGCTGTCCCACAAAAGGAATGTGGGGAAATGGAACTGTTCTGGAAAAAAAACATCTGCAGGTCCGTCGTCGTTTC
>UZAN01045987.1:0-12888 GCA_900618425.1 Echinostoma caproni
TCTTCTGGTTTGAAGCCATTAATCTACAATCTATGGCGGTGATCAGAAGTTTACAATTACATATGTTATCTGCAGTGGTAAAACTGATATATTGACGTGGGATTGTCAAAACATAGATATTTTGAAGTTTAGGTTATGATAATGCACCGGCATATATATATATATATATATATATATATATATATATATATATATAGCTATAGATATTTCACACACGTCTGCGGTCAGAGTGTGCCAAACAATAGTGATACAATAATCGTTATGAAAAAGATAAACGTTCCAGAATTTGCATGTAGGTGGAATACTGTCAGTTTGTCCAGGCCAAGACAGGTGAATTGGCATTGGTGAATCGACAAATAGAGACTTTAGCTAGACAAAGTGTGACCCGCAAGGCAGCGGGGCGATGTGCGAAAACCGCAATCCATTGGGGGCCGGTGTTCAGTTCATTGGATCAAACACCCTTTGGACGAGGTCAAACGTCCCAAGGTGCCCAATGCACTCCGATGCCTAATGGAGCCGGTGACCACTGCCACAACCAGGAAGTTGTGTGGTTCGTGCGCTTGGTTGGTTGGTCGTTGCATACAAGAGTAAAACCCATTGTCTAAAACAACCTAGAACGATGGTTCAGTCTTAGTATTTGGACCCAAGAAATAACATTGTAAACGAGGTAGTTCAACAATAAAAGTGGAAAAAGTTTCAAATAGCCAGTCTCGTCATTCATGTGAGACTCTGAAAGTTGATTCTGTAATATGAAAATCAATAAGATCACAACATCAGATTTCCTCGGCATGGTTATTAAAACAGCTGCTATGAAGTAGTAGTTATATGGGATGAAGCATCAAGTTTGTCAGAAAAGGAATAATCATGTTTTACACAGTCGTATAATCCAAAACGCGGCTATTCATTGCCGCACATGGGTTACTTATTGCATAGGCTGCTCTGTAAACCGTTCCATTCATCATGCTTATTTTCCTAAGTGACATTTCATCTTGGAAATATACGTAATCAATGGAATCTCATTTCTATAGATATGCTCACTACAACGCAGCACGAGATCAATTTGTCATCATCCTACCATGATCAGAGTAGTTCGTCAAGGGATGACAACACCAACACATGAGACGAAATTTCACCTCAGTGTGTAGCCGTGGTCATTTAAGACAATCGTCAGCTGTGATTAATCTGAAATTATTGATATGATACAAATTGTATTCTTTAATCTCTGTATTATTTTTTCACTCAATAATTAACTAATGTGATGAGGTCATATAAGTGGGAAATCTTTGATACTGACAGGTCTAGGTTATTTTTGGTGGAAACTCATAGCAAGCGGACGCTGGCTTGGCTGCCGTTCGTAATTTTAATTTAGTCGCTTTTCCCGATAAATGTAAGTAACCGGGTTGGTTTAATAGTTCAACTCTCCGTCGTAGTTACCTGAAAACGCTCCGCATTACATTCATCAAACATGGTCAAAGGAATTAGCTGATAGGCGTAAAAGAACTAACAGCAACCCTTTTAGCTTTACAATTCCATAAAAATAGTTATATGACTAACAGACCAGTTTCATATATCATGGATACAATTTGATCAGATGAAAACATGAACATGTGCAGGAGAATGCGATTGATTACTTTCTGACACCGCAGGAATTTGATCAAATGCGTTTTACGTAGCATTTGCTATTAACAGATAAATGCAATCCGACGGAAACAAACTGACTAATAATCCTCTTCAAAATATTTCCAATGAAAGTTGGAGGAGCGAATTTAGCTGTATTATTTTGTGTGCTTATGTCTCCTTACGACTGGAAACAACATCGCGAGGCAGACTGAAAAACCGTGCTGTTTTCTGTCCCACCATGGACAAATGACAGGGTCAACAAAAATTCCTTAATTAGGCATCACCATTCCATTCGTAACTGGCCGTTGTACGGTCACATTTTGTACGCCGCGGGATAGTGAACTATAGTTCCCACGGAACAAACTGGTACCCGGAGTTCTTGGAGAGAGTGGACAATCGGAACAAATCTTTGAATTTAGTTCTTTTCGTCTGAGCATCGTTTACGGAGATCAAATCCGTCTATAAATACCTGTCAATCGCTGAAATTTAAGCTAATTCCAGAACGTTCATCCTTCTTCTTGTTCTTATGAATGAAAGATATTTTTGGTGGATTTTTATAGTGCTTGTGGCTTAATGCTACAAAACAACTTTGATTACCAGGCCCTACAAACCTCATCCCATCCAACCAGACTTATTTCATTATAAATTAGGATTTATTATTGTGCATCTGTCTGAAAAGTCCTCGGTGGTCTTACCTTGGAATGTGTGGGATAAGCAGTAATGGTTGTGTAGAAGTTTAATTCGAAGTATGCGATCATAGTTGGACAGTTCGGTTTCACAGATAAAGCGAATCTCCTCCATGGTCTTCGTTAAGCTTACATCTTCTCATTAACACATAACGGTCCATACACTGAAACCGGTCACCTTCAACCACTCATGAGGTCGGAATACTCAAATGTATATTTTTTGCTTGGGTTGAGTGAAATCATGACAAGCTATTGTATCACTGACCAGGTGACTACAGAATGCAATGAAAGTGGATGGTTGGGAAATGTAGAGCTGTGATTGAAATGAAATGGCATCCGATTGGTTGCAGAACACCATGTGCACATTTATCACCCTGCTTACCGTGTTTTCGTGGACACAGTGCTACCAGATTTCTCAGGCAAGAGAAGATTGTTTCATGGTTTTTTACAACCGCAATTTTCTGTTAATACAAATGGCAAATTCCAACACAGCGGACAGTACGCAGAGATTATGTCTCAATAAAACTGGTTTGCAATCACAAAAATAACACGATTTTTAGTTTCTTTGACTGCTCTATGGTGACCAATGCTCCCTACCGATCGTTAAAGTCGGTGTCCAATAAGTCCCTCGTTTTTTGTATCTCATTCACAGACAACATCCTTAAGATTTGATACAGATTTTTATCTACCCTAATAACTTTACTTCACTGGATTACAAAACGGACTCAGGCGCTGTTTACGGGCATTCTTTTCCGCGAGAACACAGAATGCAGGGAACGGTATACAGCAAGGTCATTGTTGAGCATTTTGAAAGGAGGTTGAAAAAAGTGATCCACCGAATGAATCATCCAACGTCGATCGCAGGCTACAAGCTACAAATTCACTTTTTATCGACGGCCTTATTATATACAGGAAAGATCAATAGAAAATTAAACCTGGTTTGGTTAATAACGACCAATATCGCGGGGCGCAATTTATCACTGTGATTTCCAAAGGAGAAATTGCTATTTTCTCTTACATTACTTTGTACGTAGACACCAGTTGCAAAATATATCGGTTCGTGTGCTTCCCAAATTAGTACCAAGCAGCATTCTTCATCTAAACTACAAAAATGAACATATCCAAAACCTTACCGGATACCATTTCCGTTTTCATTAGCTTCTTATGCGAGACCAATTTCTATTTTTTCAATGTAAATTCTTCTCCCTTCCTTTTCTTTCACCAAACTTATCATTTATCATTTTTCTTGTACACTGACGGATGCTAAGCTGTTCACTATCCAGCACGGTGCATCGCGGTCCCATATTTTCTTGAATTTATTCATCCGCAAATTTCATGTGTGGCGTTTGACTCCAAAAACCATTATTTTCACAATGTCTATTGTCATTTCAACGGTTCTGATCATTTTATGTTGGATTCTCATTCAGTGAGAATTATAAAATACTGCAATCCCACTCAAACTCTCATATAAACGTAATCAACCCTAATTGTTTGGTGAGATTCACAACACAGACTGACTAGCGTATTCCTCTATCAAACTACCAGTGGGTCGAGAGTAAATGAGCATCAAACGTTGTAAACAATCCACCAAAACCTACCACCTTACACACCATGATCTTCAAATCCACAGAGCAGAGCGTTTACACGTTGTCTATTTCGAGTGCCCATTGCATCACCTTTCTGCGTTTTATCATGACCGACCAATTTGGGCTCATTCTAACCTCTTCTTCAATCTTTTGTTTCTGCTCTCTCTATGTTGCGTGTTCATTTATGGATTTATAAATCCTTCACTTGACTTTCTTCTGATGATCCCTGGTACTTTAATTTTCGTGTCATTGTGTCTTATTCGCTACCCATCCAAATCAGCCACTCATGTTGTAGAAACTTTCCCTAAGACATGTACACGGTTTCCTCTTTATGATATACTTTTACACTAGAGCGTTTTATATTTCCTTGTTCCCGTGCAGTCATTGTGAATTGAAATTGTTGCACTCTTGCGATTTGCCTCAAAACTTATCGTTTTATTGATTTCATGGACAATTTTGGATTACATACACTTCGTTCATTCAGAGAATGACCAATAAGGTTGTTACTTTAAATGTTACTTAACTGGATAACGGTAACACATTCGGTAGCAAGAATTATCCAAGTCGTTGTCCTTTTCCATCCATACTGGGGACTACTCCAAGTGATTTATTTCCGACCCCCAAATGAAGGCTGACCCATTTGTCTCTCGTTTTATTATGAGTTGTATAATACCTATATCCATCGTTCTTTTCACACCTCCTACACACAACGGCTTCGGATTCTGTCGCGAAATTACAATCAATGAGACTCATCCAGCACTGCTTTCGCTCGATGTTTCAGCTCCTTTATCCCACCAATTTTGCTCACGATCTTCGAGCTTCATTCGGATCCACTTTCCCGTTTCACTTTCCTCCGATTCTTACGAATCGCTTGGTTCTCATCCATCGGAAATCTTTTCCATTTTCTTCTGCTCATTTTTTTCAGGACAATTGACGCCCAAAATGACTCTCCTCACCTCTATATTATTTTTGGAACGTGCGGTCATAAAGCAACTGCACCGGTGCACGTATAATCGAAGTAGTCTATTTAGTTTAGCATAGCACATAGAACCTTTGCAGGATTGAATCTCACTGTATAATATTGATGAAACGAGAACCACTCTATTTAATCATTCAGCCCTGGTTCGTTTTAATGGTGTTATTTTGGGAGATATATCAGTGAAATCAGTGAGTAAATAAGGAATTTAAAACACTTATTCATTCATAAATAAATTCCGGTAACCCACAAGATTTGGTGCTCGCTTTCCCATCATCTTATCAATTAACCTTTATTCAGAAAACGAGTCATGGGGATATTCGAACTGCTATAATTTTTATTCCAGCAACTTCATCTCGATTAGGCTCAATAAATAAATATTAATAATAATATATTTATTTTTACTTCCTTTTTTTATCTATTGAGTATACAAATGTACAGTCAACATTCAGGAAGGGGGACCACTGCCATACAAAGACTACCTGGGAAGACAGGCGGTGGTGGAACGGTTCGAACTCCGGGACTCCCAGGTCACAGGTTGATGACCTAACCATTTGATCACCACCGCCCTGAATCAAATGTATTGCCCTCTTGGCTTTCATGAATATGGTGGATTGAGAACAGGTTATATCATATGCTTAAAGTCGTCTCGTGAATGCATGTAGCTGTGATTGAATTTTCAGTAATGTACGTACCAAGATAGTTAAACAGTATAAAAACACATCTCAATATGTGAAAGCAATGTCCACTTATTCATCTTGCGGTTCATTGAAGATCCCCATCTTGATTTTGAAAGAACAACACAAGTAGCGTACAAGCTCGTTTTCAATAACTTCTTCCTTTTCGTAATAGAGTTGCACACATCTATACACAAGGTGAACAGATTTGCGATTATTAATAATAATAATAACGCTTTGTTTAAACTATTCGGATGTGATGAATATGTGTTAATAAATATGTAAAAGAAAAAATGTGATCAATTTTTAGATTAACGAAGTGATATATAAAGAAGAGAAGAGATGGAAGAGGAATGAAGCAGGATGGGTGAGGTCGCATACTTCCGGTTTAGGTCAAAGGGTCATGGAGAGGGTCGTTAGAAAGGCCAAGGGTGGACCAACGTTCTGTGTCGGGCTTGCGTTAGGGCTTTGACAAACTGTTTTGGTGAACATAGCTTTAGTCGCAATAGCTTTATTGCTATCGCTTCTGATGTTTCAAGATGGCATTATCGGGTATTTTTAAGTTTGTGAGGGTATTTTGTGAATGACTCTGGACGCATCGTCATTTTACTGATGTGCAGTATGTACGAGATGCTCCGTGAAAGCACTCGAAACGGTCCTTGTGATTCCTGTGTTTAACCAAACTGTTTTATGTTTGTTGATTTTTTGAGAAAATTGCCTCATCGTCATGCCTATGCAGCTTGTCAAACATGAGCAAATAGAACAGTATGTCTACATAGAGGATGTGAAACTCGGCAATTTTGGTTTAAGATTCCGAGATTCTCTCAACGAATCAAGGAACCGTAACGCGTGTATTATATAGATCAATCCAACACGCTGTCGAGGAGATGTTACATTTCATTCATATTCGCTTATTGTTCTTAGCGGGTCGAGTGGTTTAACGAATCCGATATGTTACTCTGCCGTTCCCTTTTTGTACCCGTTTTCAGGGCCATCGATATATATGTTGCAGTTTGATTAGGGTTACTGAAGCTTTCGCTATACGCGATGTAACCCTTTCTGTACAGCTAAATCCAGTTGCGATCAGGCTCCTGAAGCACTTGACATTTGGAATGGTGTAAAGCACACCTTATCTAAGTGTTTCGTTCTCTAACCTGTTTTTGACCCCTAATCAGCGTACCTGACGTCACTGTTGTAGTCGGCGTCATACATCTTGGCACCTGGTGCTTTCCTTCCGGTAACTTGGATGAGTTGAAGGGGTCCAATGGAAGTTCTTCCAATGACAGCCAGTTCAAACTCCGATGCATTATGGGTGGAGCAGATCTTGAGGTTTCAGCGTAGGCATACGTGTTAACTTCATGTTTCATTACTAGTCGTGTTCCGTTATGCTCAGTTCTGGGCGGGTACCTTGGAGTGTATCAAGCAGGCGAAGAGACAACATAGAAACCCTGGGTGTCACGAGTAAAATTTTATGAGAAATTTTAATTGTCAATGAAATTTACTTTCCAATGATAGCTTCATTCATGGCTGTATTATTACTTAGGTTACTAAAAGATCCCAGCTAATATTGGTCGAGTGTTTGTGTGTGCAGAATGTTCGGTTGACAACAAACTACCGATCACAAGAAAAGGCTATCGGAATGCAGATTATAAAGGTTTAAGCTGCTTATGATGGGAAATGTTCTATTCGAAAACGATTAGAGTACTTTTGAATGTAAGATTAAAAAGTTACTATTAATTGATCGGGATATCGGTACGTCCATAGTAGTAGTTGCACTTGAATCGGGTAAGTGTGGCTGCACCACTCTGTGTAAAAGATCCTATTTTTCTAGAATCTGTCGTTGTCAGTATTTTCGTAGGTGATCCTTTCGTGTGTTTCTTCGGTGTTTGCAATACAGATGTTAACGCTGTATGTTGGGTAAGCGTAAGTACACTGTCGATCAACGGATGGGCCGGCGAAACATCCGTCAGACATCGTGTTGCATGAAATGGTTTTGCAGCATAATCCGAGTGATAAATTCAAAACCATATCAAAATGGATATTTGTCGGTTCTCAATTGTAGAGACATTTTCACTGTTCTTGTTCACCCTAATACAAATTGAATTTCAACTAAATATGAACAGAACTTTGAGCAGAATGTTGAAAGGTGATGAATTAGTAAAACGCATGATATTTAAACAATGAATGTTAAGGAGCTACACACCGAGTGCCCGTGTGTCGTAAACTGCCCAAACCTTTCGTTGAGTGTAGTTCCTTTTTTCATATGAGTTTTACTGAGTAAATTGCAATACTACACAATTGACTCACTATTAAATGTACAAAAATTAGCCTTTTATTTGGGAATCATGCCATAACCAAAGTCTCAATTCCCGTGATTCATCACCATACCTTGATTCTGGCAAGTACATCTTCCATCCTAGTATACTTTCTTCATTTTTTAAATTTTGTACCTCAGTTTTGATGCCCTGTTTATCCGTCTGTTTTGGGACTTCCGCTACTACATTTACCATATATTACTGTCAAATAACTTATTGATTATCTACCGTTGCCAAAAAGCAACAAATTCTGGTTACCTGATTGGTGTAATATTTTAGACGCTTTGGTCGCTTTTAGTGTTTCTACATGACGGGTCCACATAAGATTGTCCCTCGGTTTGCAGACGCCGATTTATAACGCAGAAGCATGATAAGTCCTGTTCCTCCGCCGTGATTTTCAACCCGTCACGCAATCCAGAATCTAGCCCGTACTGCATTTCCTTATTCCGAATAAGATGGATTTCTATCGGGTAGACAGTTATGCTTGATAAACATTACCGAAATCATTTTTTTGGAGTGGTAACTGATGATATGTATATGAAGGACCGAACACTCAAAGCCCATCACTCAGGCCGATTTGTCCGTATTTTCGTTAATTGAGCATGATCGTGAAATATATGTTGAAAATATAAATTGAAACGCAATAAATGTGGCATGTTGACAGCGACGATTTGACATAAATAGAGATTTAGTGTATAAGTAGGCGTCATATGATGGGAGGGTAGGACAGGTTGGTGTTTCTGATTGCCACTTTCCGTGTTTAAACTTACATACAAGTCTTAGTCCAATAGATGTTGGCAATTGTGAAAAAGCTACTGTGGCTATGTTCAGGAAGAACAATAAGCCTGCGCATCGGTTCCTTGTCCGAAACGAGTTTTTCGTGCATCTCAATGCGAAGACCGTCCCTTAGCCTTCTCGGGCACCCGATCTGAATCGACTGAACCCGTGAGGATAATGCATCAAAGGTGGCAGCACAAATAAATCTTCCGAGTGGTTGAAAATTGATAGAAGTTAATCGGTCTCGTGCCACAGGAAACTATGAGACGAGAGAGCACCACACGAGTAGGTTGCAGAATTTAGGTCAAGGTAGACTCCGGCGCATCTCAACTGGTACAGTACGGCAGAAAACAGTAGTTTATAACATTGAACATTATATCGATTACAGATGAATGCGACAGGGTCAAACGATTACAGGTTTTACCACAGTTCCTTTTGCATGCATGTTAGGTTTCTGTCTCCAAATTGCAACCGATTCCGAGAACCTGGGCAGCCGGGGTTGGTGTTAAGATAAATGATGATCTTTAATGGTTTAGTCGGGTTTGGACCGTGATTCTTTATCAGTAATTTCCGGGCGATGGATTACGTCGGCTATGTGTATGTTCGATTTTCTTGGATATGGTTGGAAATGGTTTATTGCGATTGTTTTAGTGATGTGTGATGCATGTGGGTTTGAGAGGTGCATTCGGGGACTGGTGGAAATCGCACAACCTACCTTTGTCGTTCTCTCTTTTCATATTTTTTTTCAGGTAAATAAATGTTTCTAATATGATACGATTGGAAGCGAGCAGTATTTAACTGGGGAATACGTTTTGCCCTGAAACGTTTAATAGAGGAGGTGTATTTTGGTGCGTGTAGGTATGCAAAGGATTCAAACTACTTGAGTCACGTATCAGTCCACGAAAACAGTAGTCCATTTATATGATTCAACGATTTACGCTTGAACTGGTCACCAGTTTGAATACTTAAGATAATCAGGGTCATAGCTACAATATCCTTACTAATACAACCTTTATGGTGAGCTCCAAGTCGTGTGACGGGGAAAAACCATGGTCTTTGGTATATTTGGGTGATATATATATATATATATATATATATATATNACCGAATTAATGTCATTAGGAATTGTGAAAATAAACAAAAAGATTTACACCAACAACAAGACTGAAAAGTGGAATAATATTGATAGACGTGCAACTCAGAACTTGACTTCCCTTTTTAGCAGTATAGGCAATAGTTTTGCTGCCAACCGGCCCACTCATTTGGTGAACAACTAACATACATCAACAAGTTTTATAGAATTGCAAGACGGCTGAATTATGCTGCGTTACGATTTCACATATTCAGTTTCCATATGTAGGGATGTCACCATCATCATCGTACAGCGAAATACAACGAGGCGAATTTCACTGATCCCCGCCAAACTCGCAATGCATACACGGTTAGTGGTAAAACTTAAGGTGGACGGGGATTGAACATTATTTGAGGGAGGGGAAAGAAGGTGGACCTCTATGGTCAAAACACAGAGTGCGAAACCAAACTCTGTGTACGTACCGTCTCGAGCATTCTGGCCTGATAGGAAAAGACNAATCCGCAATGATTATCTCGTTTAAACTCAGTTTTGCTGTTACGGGTTACCAGATACTGGTATCTACCTATTGTCGACTAAATGTCGTCAATTCTAAACATCTTATGCCAAAAATAATAGTAAATTTACAGTGAATCGATGACAAATGTATTTCCTAAAATTCCTGCTTTCTCTGACATCGCACTCATATGACGTCAACATAACAATCAAGGTCATACATTGACTTAACTCTGGGTGATTTCACTGATGTCACTAAATTTCGTGAATTCTTGCGACGCAAAATTTCTTCCTTTTCCGAGAACTGCATACTGACGGATATCAGTGATTAGGATGTGCAGCTTGTTGGCTTTATTGACCCCCGAGTCAGTTGTTTCGACCTATCTCAAAGGTATTAGATTCTGCGATCGCGACTAATAACGATGCTTAGTGCCACAGATCTACTATTTTTTCCTGTCAGTTCACACTCTGAAATAAAACATATAATCTTGAATGCTGGTTCAGCTATCTCAGCTACGAACATTGCCAAGTTTGCGATCTGTCTGTTCGATGAATTTTGTCAGGTCCCAAAAGCACTTGTCCCTTTCTTGATTGTTCAGATTCTTGTTTGGCAGATTGCAGTTTTTATATAGAGATTGTGAAACGAACCCAAGCGTAGACGCTACCTACGCTTTTGTAAAGCTCACACTCTACCAGCTGAGCTACCAACTAGAATGGCTGGCTAACAAAACCAAATCAAATAGGTGACGCTATGAATCAATTGATTGCGCAGAAAAACTCTCAGTGGACGCGCTAAGAACTCACCTAAGAACTAACTCCAACAACGTACAGGATACAAAAGAAATCATGCCTAATTCCATCGACGTATTCACCCAACATACATCTTTTTCAGTGTCACTGACACAATCGTCGGTCGTTCAAACGAGGTATGACGGCAATTTTCGGATTCAATGGCGCTTTGTTTTGCGAAGCAACAAAGAGAATGTTCAAATTACTTGCCATGTGGGATGAGATTTACCAGTTCAGGGTGTGTGAAAGACTGTCGGTTTTACCTTCCAGTTTGGGGTTGGTAGCAACTCATAATCGTTGAGGTTGTGTCAGCTGAACATGAACAGCTGGTGTCTTGTTAAATAACACTTATCTCCAGCGAATTTCATACCAACATACTATTCGGATGGCAGTGAATATTGTATAGCACCCTATTACACAAAGGTCACTGAATGTTCTCTGAGGATTGCGTTTATTGCTACGTACGGGAAGTTCATTTTTCTTCTCCCATTAGGCTTTGACGCTGACCTGTGGCACAGGCAGATGGAGTACAATCACAGAAAAAGAAGCATGGTGATACATCCCGTTTGCTAATTGTATATTATAAAATAAATAAGCGATTGACCGGTGGATAGAAAAAGAATATTTCATGTTCCCACTTAAACATGTTCACGAGAAACAGGATGAAGATGACTAAAATGCAATTATATTCCTGGTTGTTGTGTCTCGGTATATAAGTCGATTTGTTTATAGCCTATTTTGAGAATTCTATCTTATTCCTTGAGGGAGTTGAAAAGCATTTCGCAGCCCCAGGGATACGTGTTCCGGGATCAACCTCTCCAGATGGAGACACTTGAAACCCACTTGATTTCTTTAGACATCCGTGCTTTGTGGTTTATCCAAACCACTGTGAGTGGTAGAGGAATGAATAACCCACGAACATAGGTTAAAACACATACGGTGAGATATTATCCCTGACACACGAAAGTCGTGTAAAGCCCATAACGCAAAACTCACCACACTTCTCATTGGTGGGAGCGCATTTTTCGGTTAAGTTGTGGTAGCGGCTGAAGGCAATCCCATGAATTTGTTGCGAGAAATTGTCATGGAAACATGTTTTATGGATAAGCATAGGCTCTGAAACAAGTATGGGAGCAAACAGATGATGTCATTTGACGTTACTTTTTTATTTACAAATGTACCAATTAGTGAAACTATCGATCACATATGTGGATTTATTCAGAGGAACAACATCGATGTGGGCATTTCATTGGATGATCTGAAACAACTGTTATTCGTATGCACGCACAACGTCCAGTTTAAATTCAATGGTGAACTATATCGCCAGAAGGACGGGGTTGCAATGGGATCACCTTTGGACCACTATTTGCCGACATGTTTATGGCCAAACTAGAGAATGATCCCCTGAAGCTCTATATCAGACAGTGCNTGAACAGTAATCGATTGCTTGAGGAGTTCAATAATGTACATCCCAACATAAAGTTTACTCTGGAAAAAGAAGAGGATAATAGTCTAGCCTTTCTAGACATACTCATACGACGCCGCAGTGATAGCTCTGTTCAGTTATCGGTGCATAGAAAAGAAACGTGGAATGGACAATATATCCATTTCCATAGTTTTGCCCCTCTTCAGAGAAAGAGAAACCTAATTCGCTCTCTGGTTTAAAGAGTGAAGAAAATATGTACGATGGACGCTATTGACAATGAACTTCAGTTGCTACGCGCTGCTTTTGTTCAGAATGGCAATCCCGAACGATTTATCGATAGGGCAATACTACAACACGAGGAACGGCCAAAGGAAATAGGAGCAGCGAAGAAGTCGGTCTATGTGCATCTGCCGTTCAAGGGAGATACAGAGGCAGAAGTCTTTCAAAGAAA
>UZAN01045987.1:16811-28080 GCA_900618425.1 Echinostoma caproni
AAGTTGACGAAGTTAATTGGTTTCTGCTGTATAATATACAATTTATGACTTTTACGATTGATTTCTTAGTTGAACATCCTTGACTTATTTTCTTATATTAGTTTAGGTGAAGCGGTGACATTAAGTTCGACTGCTGTACTGCCACTCTTTTTATACAGCCATCAAACGTACCAGTAAGTTACTATGATTCAATTTGCTCCCACCACCCAAGTTTCACAACATTATTCACATAACACTGTGACAACCCGATAGTTCTCTGTTAATCGCTATTACACACCCATTCATCCTTGAATATATACCCTTTGATACCTCATACCTATCCTTTCCGGGCATCAGTACCTGCATGCTGTTCTATTAGAAATACCATATTTTGCTGATCCCCTAACATTTATTTTGGGTCAACTGGATGATGCAATCTATATATCTGCCTCCTCAATTGCCTCCCCCTCAACCGAATGATAAAGTGATTCTGTTCCCAATCCTCAACACAATACAGTTATGCAGTAATTTTTCTTTATGATATATTCATTCGTGAACAACAAAATAATGGTGATGTTTAATTTCATTTAGATTGTCCATCTGGTCTCGCTTTCATTGGTTTAACTGTTTAAAATCTTTGAATATGGCTTTCCCCCTTCATTTAACTTAACTATTCATCTCTTCTCAGTTTTGGAATAATTATCCTTCATGTTTTTTTCAGAACTGGAATTCACGGGAACTGTTGTTAAAGACGGCAAAACCATTCCATGGAAGGCCGAGTATGAATCGAGTACAAGTGCTGAATACAATGAGCTGCAAACAGAACTGTGTACGAGGGTGAGTTAATGCCCAACTACCCGCTTACGATGTGCCTAAACGGGTTTTTGCTCCCTAATTTACGGTCTGTGTATAAATATTCTATTCAGCTTACCACCGCATTGAACTCCAAATACAATGTGGATGGATGCGTTTTGGCTAACGTAAAGAAGGGAACCATTGCGGCTCTGCGAATCCGTTTTGCAAGAAGTGTCGATAGCCTAAAGGATGAAGTAATCACCGTGGAAGCAACAACGAATTTGACTTTGGCTAATGAGAATCTGTCGGCGGAGGAAGTCCTCGAAACTTTCAAAAAGGCTGGTCAACAATCTGGGCTGACGTACGGTAGAGATGTTAAAGCCAAAGTCATTGGAGATTCAGGTAATATTGATTTCCCATCAATGGGTTGTCTGCTCCGCTGATTGGAATGAAGCTAATCTGGAGTCATTCTTTGCTATCTGCTTTCTTGTTACTGAAGTCAAGGCAAATCACCTCAAACATCAAGCTATGCAATCCACAGTAAACGTTATTCATTTAAAAATAGTACCGCGAATATTGGTGGTGTTTTCTTGTGAAGCATAATGCACTTGGAAAATCAATGACCCCGTTCGGAAATCTCATATTATGTTTGAGCAATGCTGAAATTCAGTAGACATGTTTAAACATGTCTATGAGCACCGTTAGTGATATATTAATGTCTTCTCTATGTCGCCCTATTTCAGCTGTCCGATATCAAATGAGCATTCCACTCATGTTGATAATTTTTTCTACTCATTGGCTGTTTTGAATTTGGTGAGTTTTAAGATGTAACGTCGGTGCAATTTACGTTTCCTTTTGATTTGTGCATGTAGCTTTCCATGTCCCGTAGTCCGATGACCTTAACTTATGTCGAATAAACTGGAATTTAACCCTTTGTAATTAAAAGGCACCCATTTTATTCACATGTGCAGTATTTTGAATTACAAGTTATCATTAACCTCTGGCCGTCAACGTTCTTTTCTTCAGCCTAGAAAATCACCGAAACCGATTTCAGATTTCATCACAATTTGATATGATGAATCGTTTTTTCATATCTTTATTGAGTTTATTTCAAATAAACACTGATGAATAACAAGATAGTTTGAGCTGATGGTTGGATACCGTAGGTTTGGTTTAAGAGAGTCTGTGGGAGTGACACAATAGTCAGTCAAGATGGTCCACATCGGGAAAAGCATTGGTATGAAGAACAACTAATATAAACAATTGATGCTCTGCTTTCAGCTCCAAATCCTTTTACTCTCAAATTGCTACGGTGATGTCCTATATGAATGTAGGTACTGTAGTGTCTCAATGCGTAGCTCAATTTTTGAATGGTCAATTTGGCAAGAAAAAACGATATGGCAAATTCCTTCGGAGTGGTTCACTCAATATGAGTTTAAGAATCATAATCAAGTGCGGGGTGATGGTGGGGGTGGGGTGGGAGGGAGGGAGGGGTAAGCGAATGGTACACCAGCGAAATTCTGTGCACATGACGCTATGAGCTGTTAGTAAGAATATCCCAAACACCTGTGTCAGTTAGATCTTTCCAGATGTGCGAAACTGCGTGCCCCTATCAGCGAATTGTTTCAGTGCGACAAGAATCACAAACAATAGGTAATTTAGACTGTTTCCAATGTGGACTGCTTTCTTCTTTCCGCGTTTATCTAGAAGAAACGTCCAATGACCGTTAAATCTGGCGTTTCTAGGCACCTTTACTATTTACTAACAATGTATGAATTAATTTGAAAGGCACTAATCTGAATAAATCGACATTTAGCTTCTAGTCATTTCATGTTTCCCTCGTTTCTGCCCATACTGCTACACTAAGACAAAATGGCCGCCATAACACAGTATTCTGGACTATAGTTGACCAGTTTGAAGGATAAATGAAAAAGTCATTGGATCTGAGTCCAGTTAAGGCATCTTACTCGAAGACATTGAGACCATGGAGGGAAATGAATGAATTCTCCATCGTCTGCAGTATCCTCAGTAGAATGCACAAAGATGGACAGCCTCCACGAATTAACAGGAGCACGTGTATCACAGAAGGCCACACGCCTCTACCGGTAGTGTTTTTGACTGCCTCCATAATTGCGTACCCTTTCGTTTGCTTTTGCAGCCACACAACGAAAATACTCTGGCGTAAAAGGCCACCATTCAAGCAAAAGGTTGACTTGTATGAGACTATCTATTCTTTATTTTGCTATTATTAGCTTATTAAAAAGTTTTCAAGAAAAAATGGACCATCTAAACAAAAAGCTAGATTTCGTATTCCATTGAAAACCTTTACTTAATTCTATCATGCAAAGCACTTCACTTATGTAACTGGTTCACATGGTTAGCGTGTTGCGTGCAAATAGTTCGCGTGTCAGAAAGAAATATGATTTACGTCTTACTGTTCTTCATAGATAAATAAGTTAAAGCAATTATTTCCCGAAATAAACTTGAACAACGAACACGACACGGCCAACGAGCACGATTTAATTCCGGAATCCTTTCGCTGCTTCTCTGCTGGTGATTATTGCAGAATACAAAACAGTTTATATATCACAGGTGTTGATAATCTAACATGGTATCAGTTCACTCTTCCGCTTACGTGGTTACCAGTGCAATTCCAGACTGATGTCTCCTTCTGCTGTCAAAGCAGCGGCTTTAGGAGCTTGATTGTTATGGCCTCTGAAAATCCCAGCAGCCGTTCATTCGAGGTTAGGTCAACAGCCCCTTATTGAGACAAGGCATCGAAAATGGTCACTTAGTACATTCAAAATATGACACTATATGTCTAAAAAGTTAACAGTCGAGTATTTGTGTAATAATATCTTAGTGTGACCTCATGATGATAACACTCATGCGGTCACCCGAATAGAAATGATCCTTGAACTGGTGGCCCTGAAACTTCAGATGAATGAAGTCAGTATCCCTTGATAGTCGGACTGACTGATGTCGTAAAATTAACAAGCAATGCGTTTTATAAAGTGATATCCAGCAGAAATGCGGTAACTAGATCACACAATAGATCCATATTTAATTCATAACCGCATTCGGCGTGAAAATTCAGTTATGTGTTCTCATTTGAATTCTCTTCCGATTGTACATTTATTTTTGTCGATAAATGTCGCGAATGGTCATACTCAACAGGTTATCGGTAAGAGTAACGCGGATGCACGAAGCTGAAACCCTTGGAAAGCCTGAAGACTTTTATCGGTGGAGTCAAAAAAGCAGAATTTCTCGAAAAACCATGATCACAGTACTCACGAAAACAAGCAAATAGAGTCGATCAGACTAAAAACCAATCAAATGCTATGGATTGCCCTGAACAAAGTGTTATGTGTTAGCGTACGGGAGATTCAGTTTGCCTGCCTCCAAGAGCGGAAAGAGCACTTGAGCGTAACTCGAAGTTCGTTGAACCACTTATATGTTAGAGCGCCCTAAGCGGAAATAAACGTCAATCTAAGGGTGTGCATAGACATTGGCATGTGGAGAAGGTTTTAAAGTGCTAAAGTTCTTTGCTAAGGCTAGGAGTTTACCGGGCCGTTGGACATCAGAGATCACCAGCCTGCATGGATACACACAGGCAAGTATGCCCGTGTGCAGACCATAAAAAGAGTGAGAGTTAGTGGCAACGAAAATGTCATCCACGAAATTCGTTGATTAAACAGATCTTCATGGAACAATTTGCATCTTGTTCACGATTATTGTAACGTACTCTGAAGTACATCTGAATTATGTAGCGGTAACTTCCAAGACTGATTTGCTGATCTAGAAACGTGGATACCTCTCCAAAGGTAATCCGTTAGTCATGCCACTAAAATAGGTGGACGAATAAAGGAACGTGTACTCCGTGGTAAATGCAATTGAGGAATGAAATAGGAAGTAAAAAGTAAATTCGAAGTTTGTGTCTGGAAGGGATTAGGCAAATCAATTTTATGGTTGAAACATGCAATGTGTTACGGTAACGATAACAGATATAACGTACGACGAAATTTGGATTGCGCTTAAGGACTGTGCGAACAACTGCAGGAAAACAACGCGTAAGGTAGGACAAATGAGCTAAGTCTAACGACGGCAGCCAGCAGTAAACAGCGATCCTGTGAATCTAGACTAAACGCACGGTCTGAGCAGAAAAAAGGCTTTGGGCAGCAGTAATAATATTGAACGTGGTTCTATAAATAATTACAGTATCAAATATATATATAAAATAGGTACTCACGACTAGATTGATACGACGTCGATTTAACTAGCGCGTCAAGGTCAGAATATAAAATCAACAATTATAAAGGGCGGTAATGCAGTTAAACAGAAATAGAAAAAGAGGAACAGCATATAAATTTTAGGTCTCGTATAGAGCGCAACGAGTTGGGATATGGTGTAGCGCAAAAATGGATAAATGTTAAAGTTTGGATAATAAAGGATTCACACATCTTTTACAGAATGGATCAGATATATTATCTAGTCAAGCATAGTCCATTGGGACAATAAACCAAATCGAAAGAATTCTTGAGCATTTTTAGCACGCTTTTCTTTGGCAAGATGATTGTGTTTTCAAACACATTGTGTCAAGTTCATCGGAACTGCATTCAAACAGTTCTTCAGTGGTCACTACGTGCAATGGTTGACAAAGAGTCCTAGAAAATTATTTAATTCCATCCAAAAACGTTTTGAATTTCACTGTCGAGGTACTAGCCAGAAATAAAACTTGTGTCCTAGCACTCGATCTCTTTTTTTCTCCTAAAGGTGACAGTGGTCGCATTATCGTCTACATTTTATTTCCGTTTTTATAAATGAATCATGTCAGGATTTGTAGCCTTTTCATTGGGCAATCAACGGCATCCAGCGGGAAGCACCGGCGATCAATAAGTATTTTAGGATGTAACGGAAAAATTCTACGAAATCGGAAAGGGAGGAGTCAAATGAAAGTCATTGGGTTGTTAGGTAAAAGCTGTTCCACGTAAGCGGATACTTTAGGAATGATACTGGGCGAGGGCGAGTACTTATCTGCTTCGGTTGAAAAAGAGCGATATTACTCAGTTGGGATTACATTTTAATCAATATTTAAAATTAGAGCACGCATGTAACCGGACATAGTACAGCTGATGGAACTTTTTTCATGTTCCCCATTCTCTCTATTGGAATAGAGTTATAAGCGCAAAGCGTCTGTTATGGAATTTAACTGTGCACGGTAGAAATCCGCTGCAGTCAGCAGGATATGTAGGAATGGAAGAACAGATTCCCTATCGGACTGACAGATGGAAACAGTAAAGGTATCACAACCAATATCAGTTTGACTAAAATTTGGAAACCCAGAACGACGGGTGACGACTCCGTGATCAATAGTCGTTAAAATAGTAAAATGATATTTGAGTGGCTCCAAAATGAATGTATGGATGACAACACTGATATTCTTTTGTCACTCTGTATGGTCCGAAACAGCTGACACAGAATATAGTATTTATAGTGTTTTCCAGGTTCGAATGTAATCAACATCCTCGGATGCTTGCATCGTGATTGGGTGATAGGTGGAATTTTTAGCGAACAAGGGTCTATATTTATAATTTCTAATTAGGAATCTGTAGCAGGTGCGGTTAAAGGATAGCATGTCAGTCATCACGATTGTGTTTCCTCAGCTAGGTATTTGATCTGATATATGCAAGTATATTTGAAGAAGGGGTTTCGCAAAAAATAACGAAGAATACGATTTTTATATTCAGAATCAATTCATTTGATTGACAGCTGCTCATAACCAAAATGTGGCTTCGCATACATCTCACAGTCATTGTCAATGAATAATTCAGACAAATCGTAGTTCAGTACGAAAATAATCTCCCACAAGTTCAATTGCGACCTTGTGGTCCTAAGTTTGAATCTCGATACCTCCACCCCTGATTTCTGTATTTTCCCTGAGAATCATTGTATGTTCGCCGCTCTGTTCCTGAAAGTTTGCTGAACATCTATTTAATTATTAAGTAAATAATAAACACATCAATAAAGTTGTTTTGCTTTCTCAGTGCTATTGTTGCATAGAAAGTCAATAAGATGTTCAACTGGATCATATTCCACGCGAGCCCGGTTACCGTCTCTTCTGTGAATGACCGACGTCCTTATTGTTGGCAACAGCACAATCTGCCCGAATGAAATATACACTTTACGAGGTGACACTTCTGCTCAAAACTCAAGACCAGGGCAGTTCGTTTACATAGGTCAACCACTCATTGTAATAACATTCAAACTTCACACTCTACGTTACATGAGCAATTGAACTGAGTTCCAGTGGCGTGCTCTTTTGCATGGTTACTGATTTATTAATCGCAGCACGTTTATCATTGAATAAATATGGGAGCAATACGATTTATTAGTTGCGCAAACGGTCCGACAAAGAGTTGTAACTAAAACATTTATTTTTCATATCAACCTAAAGAGATAGCACTGTAAAGTTAGGCTTCACGATTGATGTCAAGGCGGATTTAGGTGCATCTATACTGGTAAAATAAGGCAGAAAACATTAGTTTATCTCGTTGAACAGTACATGAGTTACACACGAATATCACAGTATCGAATGGAATTGCGCTAAGGACATGGAATCCCGAGATTGTGTGATGAGTTTTCGGACTTAATTGGATTCATCAGAATTGGTAACATGAACACAAAGAGCATCACACAAGCAAAATCCAAAACGAGACGCAGTCTGTTTGTTCACACAAGTTGGGGCATCACTAATTGTTCGCGGTCCCTTCGGATAGCATTAGCTAATTGCGGGTTCTAATGCTATAGATATTGCGGAATGAACTTCTACGGGCTGATTTGCGGATCGATTTTAGCCGATGTCCTGCAGAGGGTGAGGCTGGTGTCTTGACTTGACTTTCATTTTTTTCAGGTTTTGAATACAACAGTCATTACAATAACGATGGAGCCTTTGATTCATTAAAATGCATTACCGTGTAGTGCATTGGAAATCTAAATGTTCTCTGGAACCAATTTTTTAGATTTGCGAAAATTTTGAAATCCTCGCAAAACCCACCAAAAGGGTTCTTTTCAACCAAGTGAGCGGTATCAGTAGAGGTTTTCCAAGTTGTGATCGATGCCGGAACAAGTCAAGTCAAGTCAAGAGTGCACTTTATTCATCCAATGTAGACAGAATTTTCACTGAAAAGAATGTTATCATCTCTGCTTTGGCATTACACGCCATTGAAAATGAGCTTAAAAATATGACAAATAGTTACTGAGAACGCATAAAAAATAAAGAAAATTTCAAGGCGAAAATTTATATTAGACTGTGTATAAGTTCGTTTGATATTCGCTCCCTAGAAAACAACAAACGTGAAAGGTAACGTACAACGAGTTGTGAAAAGCAGCGGTACGAGTATATAAAGGTTTAAATTTATTCCGGGTTACAGAAGTTGAAATGTTGCTAGATAGAGCTATGTGTAAGGGATGCTACGCATTGGACAAGATAGAGTCACACAGAGAATCACACGCATTTAGGTGTTGGTACACAATGGAATCAACCAGCTTCTCATAAGATGCAGCTCGATATCTAGAGATGCTTTTCAGAGAGCGTCTAATTAATATGAAATCCTTCGACAGTAGACTGGGAAAGATAACGGGAGAGCAATAGTTCCAATGGCATAAAATGCATGAGAAAATAAATTTGGATATGATGTACATTGGCACCCTCAGATGCCGAAGGCGTGAAATATAAAAGTCAACTTTCTGACTTTGAGAAATGTTTGTTCTACGTGATAGGGCCATTGGAGGTCAGCGGACACGAAAAATCCAAAAAAAAATCACATTTAGGTTATTGATCAAGATATTGGGAACAGATGATCCAGAAAGTGTTGATGACCTACTATCAATGGAAAACAAAACATCAATGCATTTTTTTGGGTTTATAGAAATATTAACACCATCGGATCATTCAGAAATGGAACTTATGGCTGATTGAACGGGGTTCGTTGGAGGATTGTTGTTTTGAGATGCACCACCAACTACTATGTCATCGTCATATTTAAAAAGTGAAAACATTTGGGGTGACTGGCAAGTTTTGGATATAAAAGGAGAACAGAAAAGGGGTTAAAATTGCACCCTGCATTATAATCTGGTTAACAGTAACAGTAGAGGACCTAATACCATTGAGACAAGTGAATTGGCGTCGGTCGGTTGTTGGGCTGTAGGTGAATCCTTTCTTGAGGGCAGCTCACATCCTAACCATAGTTGAGGTACTTAGTGAGGTTCTCACAGAAGACCGACATATCAAGGTCGAAGAGTTGTTGTAGGTCCGTACCGCCGACCATGGTGAGATGATTTTATCGTAAACGTATCTTACGTATATCGTTCTTCATCAGGATTTGTTGCTTGAGTTTACCATATATTGTAGGTCAAACTATAACCCGACAGTTATCGAAATTGTCTACTGGTGCACGTTTGAACGCTCGGAAAACAGATGGATCGTTAACGAAAAAGTGGTCCAAGGAGGCATCGTTCCGAGTGGAAAAATTTACAATGATCTGAAGAGACATATGCATGTAAAACCTCACATCAGATCTGTTGAAGTCGCCAGCAACGATGAATACAAATGTGACAGATTTCTCAAACATGATTGGATAGAATACGTCCAAGAAGGTAGACAACTAACTGAGAGTACAGTCATGAGTGATGTTTAGGTTTGAGAAGATCACCGAAGAGTGACGCAGGAGAAAACGTGGTTTATATTATACAGGAATACAAGAAATGTTTCATGTGCAGTGAGTGAATATGCATTTGGTGAAGTTACACCACAACCGGTGCACATAAGTGATGACGCCTCCACCTTCAGTTTTCCTTCCTGGAGGTCTATCAGCTCGAAATCTTTGGAAGCCTTCAATCTGAACCAATTCGTCCTCGATGGATTCTTGTAACCAAGATTCTTGGAAAAGTAGCACAACTTTTGCAGTACTCTCTGTAGTGAATCAGAAGACCGATGTCCGATTGCCTAGAAAGATTTGAGCAGACATTCGACAACAAAATGATCGGAACACCAATGCTCCTCAGGTTTTAGTGCTCAAGTGCAACTTTCCAGCCCACCCGATGTTCTTTTCCGTTCGTCATGTGAATTCCTGATGATCCTTTTAACCTTGTTTCTCAAAAAACGAGAAAAAGCAGATAAGGACGGTTCGTTGATACATTCCACGGATACTCGTACAGAAATTAAACTGAGCGTGTTACAGGTTATCATTGAGGTTACCGTAATTGATACAAAAGTATATCCAGACGTTGTGTATGATGAAAAAAATCAAAGCTCCAGCGATAACGAAAAATGGAACGGCCAATTTCAAAGGCCCCGGCTAGGTGTGATTCTCTGGAATTATGAAATATGTGGTGGTGACCAAGTGGTTAGGTCGCCAACCTGTGATCTGAGAGTCCCGGGTTCGAACCGATCCACCGCCGCCAGTCCCCCCTAATTCTATATTTTCCTAGGCAGCCTTTGTATTGCTACGACCCCATTCCTGACTGTTGATTTTACATTTGTATATTCAATAAATAAAAAATAAGAAAAACACATTTATTTCTATCATTTATAGATAGAAATCTTCAACTTTAATCCCACGGATGTAGATACAGTTAACAAATAGAACATATAAAATCATAGAAAATGTTAAATTATTGAAAGATATTCCTTAATTTATTCAGTTTCTTGATGAAATGTAACTCCAAAGGGAACCAAAGTTCTAGCGCATTCTTTAGGGTGATCAGTTTGTGATTGTCACTATATAGCTGCCCACATTGTGTATGGTTGAACCCCACCACTAACTCCTAAATCCTTCCCCTTGTTACCAACCATTTGGTGGCTTTATAATACATAAAAATAGATACACTTGTGATTATTCATCAAATGTGACATAATTTGAATTAAATAAAATATATGACAAGTGGAGTAACGCTACCAACCATAATTTGACCCTAGTTTCAATCGTGTATAGCCTTATTACAGTCCGCCACCATGACAGACTTTAGAGTGAATTTCATCCTTCGGCACATTCTTGCTGCCCAAATACTTGGTTGAGGCATCAACAGAAGCATGAGCTACGCATGGATTACATTCAGCTACCGAGATTGAATGAACTGTCTACCTGTAAACAGGAATAACCATTACGGTACGCAAAGCGATTGGTCTCAGAGGTTGGTTTTGAGGTTTCGCAATCTATTATTTTTCCGTCTTTCAGACCACAACCGTGGCTGTGGATTCACGAAAAACGAATCTAGTGCTTAAAATGTTTTTAAGATCGTCCCCATTCTCGGTCACATCTCGCGAACTGTTTCACCTAAAAGCCTCATTTTCGAAATAACAGAGGGAAAAACATCTTGATACACGGCGGACAAATGATGCGGACATCAAAAGTATTTTGTGTGAACAAATAGCCTTTCGACTTTATGAAATGCTGACAAAGTATTGAAAATTGGTTCTCATAGCTCGGGCGAACTG
>UZAN01045988.1:0-10678 GCA_900618425.1 Echinostoma caproni
CACCATAAATCATTATGGGTTCGGAAGGATTTTCAAAAAATTCAGTATGAAATACAGGGGGTGTGATCTTCAACGTGGTCCGGATTGCGGACGCATGTAGCCTAAACGGTGGATACAACCGCACCCAACAACCCTTGCAGGAGCCAAATCGTCCATTGTGAGTGTAGACCACAAGCCTTCGTCAGGCCCAAACCAACCGAATTCGGAACAAAAGGGTCAAAACTCGACAGTCTGGGTTAATACCCAGCTGAGAAGGGAAGAGGGGAATAGCATGTTGCGACAGAAATTATACGGAGAGCGTAAGTGCCCGCGAGTATGCATATATTTGAAAGAGAGGTGCGCTGGGGTGAAACCCAGCCGTGAAGAAATGAGAAAGACCAAACTATGTCATGAAATCATATACGGAAAGCGCAGGGCTCGAAAGAATAGAAACATATATATATATGTACAGTATACTTCTGCTGCACAAATCGAGCTTCAAAGCTGGATGCGTGTACTGACAAGAACTGGGTTTAGAAAGTGAACACAGCTGCCTGGTTAGCATGTGCCACGGACTTTTGGCCAAGTGAAACAGGTGAAAAGCATATTGGAAACATTTGGAATATGGAGGAAGAGGTCACAATACTGCTAGGAGTAAGTAAGGTGGTTTGTTCTTTGCTGCCCTGAGTTCCAGGGGAGCGAATTTATCCTGCAGGAGCCAGATATTTGTCTTTATAAGGCTCCAGTGCTTGTCTGTCATTGCAATTTGCAGATTAGGGAACCACCCCAGCTCCGCAACTCAAGTTTTAATCCTCGTTGCATCAATCACCCAGTAGCTCCTGGACATCCTAATATTACATTTACGGTGCATTGGTCAGAGTTCTGTAGTGATAACTATGTGGTTACTTTTACCTACCGATGGATGGAGGGCAATACTTATCAAGTCTCTCTCCCTCGTCGTAAGTATCATATCCAGAAGGGAGGCCTATCTCTCTGTACCTAGTGCACTCCCGGACATGCTGCAGGACCCTCGAGTGCATCAATTCTAGGAATGAGCTCTCTGGCGTTCCTGTCGGCGCCCGCTCAAAATCCCAGTCTATTTTTGAGGAATTGAAAGTTCCTGCTATACAATCGCCTTGTGACTGTCTGTATATGTTATCGGGGGCACCTAGGAGTGTCTGATCTTCCTAGCGGGTGTTTTCAGGGCTCCTGTAGACTCCTGCTATGCTAACCCTCCTAGAAGATATAACCAACGACAATGAGCACAACTGAACGTTCCGAGTGCACTCCGCTATCTTGTCTTCATAGTGGAGTATACCCTTACTGACTAGGATAGCTAATCCACCCCCACCCCACCCACCCCCCAATTTACTCCCTCTTCTATCCTGTCTGTGGGTTGTGGTCCGGCTTAAGACGGGTTCGAATATGTGGTCATCCTGAGTTAACCACGTTTCAGACGGGACAACTACGCCAACCATCGTGCTGCAGCCACTGTGGCTAGCTCTGCCCATTTATTTCTAATACTACATGCATCGACGAGCAATGGTACTAGCGCTTTCTTGTCCCTTAGATAGTGCTTTCATTTACTTGAAATTTCTCCTCGGGCGTAACACCCGAGTAGACAAACCGGTTTTTGGCTGGGCTAGAGTACTAGCCGCTACTGCTACCATCGTTTCTTCTAGCTCGGGAAGCTTGGAAAGGTATGCGGATCTCTGTGACAGCATAGGCTGTTCTGAATCGGTGTCGTCCCATCCTATTTGAGAATCTATCTCTAACGTGAGGTCCTTTAAGATATTCTCAATTATTATCACTTTTGGGTTCGCCAAGACCCGTGGTACCTTCGGCAGTTGCTTTCACGGAGCCCTAGTACTCTCACTTCTTGTCATGTAATTATGCGGTCTCCTATTTGGTATCCGCATTTCGGGGACGATTTTGAATCGCCCTTTAGTGGCGCTCCACACTAAGCCTCCTCGGGATATTAGCAGATCCATATCCAGTGGTGTGTCTCGTCCCACTAGTATGGGCATAGCGGGCGCTTGTCGTGCTTCTGGGGATGGTGTTTTCCACCTTTCAACCCAAATAACTCTCCTAATTGCTATGTTTGGCGGAGCCTCGGCTAGCATAAGTATGTCGCAGGCTTTAAATCTGTCCATTTTCCTACAAGCTTTTAACTCTCTTATATTCGGCTCCTCATTGTTAAGTATGGGAAGGTTTCTTCAAAGTTCCCCTGTGGAAATACTTCGTGCAAGGAGGCTACTCACTTGCTTTTCCAGCTCTCTGAGCTCAACTTCTATACTCTCTCTATTCCCTTATGAGGGAATGATATTTCTACCGAATCCACGTCCCAGAGCTTTAGGCTTCGGTCAGTGAACGTCCAGGTTCTTGCACTTAAGAGCTTACGGTTCCTGTCTGTGCTACTAGTGCCAGTAATTGTTGTACCTACAAGAGGAGAGATGAAGAGCAGAATCACCCTTGGGGAATCAGCAGTCTCAATCATTTGACAGGCCCCGCACCTCAGCGGACTGCTACTCCTGCCATGAGAGCTTCCCGGGGGCTGTGAAGTGTTGTAGTATTTGTGCGTGAGATGTATGATGACAAAGAGTGATGGTAAAATAGACAAACGGCTGCATAAGGGAAGTGTGAGTAGTGGCTTTGAGACTAGTGCTAGTCATACTCGGGGAACCCCTCTTCCCAGCAGTTGTCTAGTCGCCGTTTAAATTGCAGAAAAGTAGTTGCTGCAACTACTAAAGATGGTAACTTGTTCCATACGTGTATCACACGGTTGGAGAAAAACTGCTCCCTGGCACTACCGTTGGCTCGTGGTTTCATCAGATTTGGTACATGCCACCTGAGGGTTGGATTGCGATTGGTCGTAAACAAGGATCTGCCTTCTATTGACAGTCCTTCGAGCTGTTTGAACGTCTCAGTTAAGTCACCCCTTAGGCGACGGCGGTGAAATGAGAACAATTGAAGGGCCGTAAGCCATTCTTTGTATACCTTACCCTGCAGTCCGCTGATCATCCTGTTGAATGTTTACACTGCTTCGAGCAATTGTTTATCCCTTAATAGAGGGTGGCCCACTCTTGTACACAGTAATTCAAATGAGGTCGCCCAAAAGCGGCACAAAACGTGGCAAGAAAACATCAGCCTCACTGAATGACGCCGTTTGGCAGGGTTGGAATAAGGATCTATTGGCCTTCTGCTGCACATTGCATCGACGGTTTAAAGGATGCATACATCTGCACGCTTAGATTCCTAGCACTATAGTGGATTCAACGGTATCCGTTGACCCAACGCCAAGCTGTCTCCTTATTCAGCAGCAATTTCCTGCATTTCCTGGCGTTGAGTAGTAGCTCCCATTTATCCGCCCAGCCGTGGAATATGTTCAGTGCTTAATGTACTTCCCTTGAAGATGGATTTCCTACTACTTTGAGTTCACCCGCGGATAGGAACCCGGGGTCCTGGAAGATTTTATTGACGACATTAACATACAGCACAAATAGTATGGGGCCATGGAAAGAGCCCTGAGGTACCCCACTACAGGCTGCTGTCGTATCCGCGGTTTCCTGTTCCACTCTGAAACGGAACGACCTCTCCTGTAGGCACATTTCAATCTAACTCACCACCTGCTGATTTATCCGCAGGGTTTCTCGTTGACGCAGGAGTAACCTGCGGTTGACCGAGTCGAAGGCTTTCCTGAAATCAATGTAGCCTACTTCGACTTATTCGTCTGAGTCCAACCTTTCTGTGCCTCGTCCAGAAATGACAGAAGGTTTGTGAGGCATGATATTTCGTTAACAAATCCGTTTTGTTGGGCTGTTATGATATGTTGTTCGTCCATATATCTTACCAAACACTCCCTAAAAAGCTGCTCGAAAGTTTTCAGGACTACTGACCTACCGGTCGATAGTCGGAAGCAACTGCCTTTGATCTACCTTTGTGGATTGTCTCCACTTCTGCCGTGGTCCAGTTGGACGGCAACGTTGCTCAGGCAAGGGATCCATTGGAAACCAGCAACAGTACACGTGAAATGATATGAGCAATGGGTCGCAAGATTGCTGAATGCAGTCCATCCGGACTCACGGCCTTGTGCTGGTCTAGCTGTCTCAGTGCTACGTCCACCCTCTTTGCCTCTAAGACAAACGGTGTCATGACTTTTTCAGGAAGACCTTCGGATAGGTCAGGCATCGACTCGCCGAAGTCCCTAATGTGGAATTTCTCAAAGAAATTCTTTAGGACTTTAGCCTTCTCTTTGATGGTGGCTGCACCATAGCCTTCCGCACTTACTACATTACCTACCGCTACCCGGGAGTGAGCCTTAGATTGCACATATTTGTAGTAGGCTTTGGGTGCATTTTAGCATTGCGTGAAATCCTACTTTCATAACCCCTCTGACGTTGTCTCTGTATCTTGAGAGCCCTTTCTCTCGCCACCAGATGGGGCAGGTGACGTCGACATCTCCCCATGCTCCGGAGGCTAGCCCATACCTTTTGCTTTATCTCTTGTGCCCCGAGTACCTTTTTGCCTACCACGGCGGCCGACTACTTCTTCTGACTCTCCTTAGAGGAGGAAATTCGTCCGTAAACCTGGTGATACAGTCCTTAAATGACTGCCACTCCTGTTCTACGGAGAGGATGCCGTTTAATTACCACTGGATTATCTCAGCTGCTTAACTGAGCATCAGTAAATCTGGCTTCCTGAAGTTCCTTCTGAGTTTATGTGGTATCAGGGGGGGGGTTGCCTCTGATGTAAAACTTAAGTGTTCCGTTGTCGCTTTTCCATAGGTGAGTAGATACCTCAAACTGCTCCACATCATGTAGCATCCTGGTCAGAACAAGGTAAGAGAAGCAACCTATCTAAGTGAGAGTGTTTGTCCAAATTGAAGTTTAGTAGGGACGTGAGAAAACTACCCGCACCCAGGCATGATAGCCTTCGTAGCTCAGAACTATCGCGGGTGGAACGCACTTTTTTCGATGAAAACGCTACAGAATATTGGCTATTCAAAGGGTAATCCGACAACTTCTTTGCTGGACTCTCTTGTGGAGAAGGTATAAAACTGACGTATCTGCTACACTACTAAAAGGGAGTATCCAGAGGCAATAGAACCGTGCATGCTAATGGTAGAGGAAGATTGGTATCATATTCGGCCAAACGCTGGAAGCAGACAGAGCTGTAGTCCAGGAAGTTCTTGCTCAAACAGCAGAGCTGATTGGGATAGAGGAGGGCCTGAAGAGGCTTAGCCTTTAATTGCGAAGCTGCTACATGGTCCCAACGTAAATGAGATGTGGTTCCGGTTTGGATACCATACCCGCGCTGGATTCGTTAGTTACACAATTGCCCAGACGTTTACAACGTACGTGGGGCGAAGTGGCGGATAGGATCGTATCCAGCGGCGGACGGTACCGGTTTATCAACTTCATTGAAATGATAGAGGCAGAATCGAGAATTCACATCAGCCATTTTGGAAGGCTAGTGGACACAATGCGTTCACCAGACGTCAATTGCCCCTGGGCTCCTTGGCGTAACACGCATATGAACGTCACTATGACTAGACAAACATGAGAATCATTACAGAACTTTCCATGCCTTTTTTGTCTGAAATCACACCCATTTATTAATTGTGAATGTTTCCTCAGGTCGTCTGTGGTGCAGAAACGAAAAATGTTTGAGAAATTAAAGCTTTGTTATAATTGCAATAAATACGGACACCTGGCGCGGGCACAAGAAGAATTTTGTAAATGCTCGGTTGATGGTTGCACCGGCAAGCACCATAGCCTCCTTCACTTGTCGCCTAGGGATCCAATGTCCGCGAATGCGCAAGCCATCGTGGGGAATTCTTGTAATGCACCGAATGATATTACTTATCTCGGAATAGTCCCGGTAAAAATAATGCACGGCGACAAATCGTTGAAAGTATATGCCCTGTTAGATAGCGGTTCGGATACCACAATAGTTAGTAAGGAAGTTTTCGAACTGTTAGGGCTAAGTGGCCCGGGAGTACGAATGAACGTTCACACCGTGTCTGGAAAGCAACATATAGTTAGTCAAAGGGTATCATTGGAAGTTAGCCCCCTTAGGGACGGTAAAGGCATTAAGATAAGCACTGCATACACCATGGACGATCTACCACTGCCAAGAGCTCAGGTACCGGCTAAGAAACAAACGGCTCGATTAACCCACCTAAACGGTATAGAAAGGGAACATTTGACCAACCCTAGGGTTCAGTTGATCATTCATTGTGATGTCCCCCAAGCTTTTTAGGTGATTAATGGTCGATACGGCTGGCCAAACGAGCTCTTTGCGATCGGAACTACGTTGGGATGGTTGATTATGGGACCGTCCTTTAGCGTAGCAGCTTGCAAACAAATGTTTACAGTTACTCGGGAAAGTAAAATTAGCATCATGTTGGAGGACTTATACAACAAGGAGTTTGAAGACCTGCATACGATGGTCATACATCCCTCTAAGGAAGATCATCGAGCGGTACAAATAGCAGAGAAATTGATAAAACATGACGGGAAACGATTTAGAATCGGATTAACCTGGAAGACCAAACCAGAGGCCATGCCAAACAACTACGGGCTAGTGTTTCGGAGGTTAGAATGTCTGAAACACAAGCTTATGCGAGATCCAAGTTTATTTATTAGGTACAATAGTTTATTGAACGACCATTTTCGAAAGGGCTATTTCGACCGCGTACCTGACTGTCAACTGGAAGTCGCATACAGACCTAGGTGGTACCTACCACATCATCCAGTGGTAAGCCCAAAGAAACCTGAAAAGGTTAGAATAATCTTTGATTGTGCAGCCACCTATCAAGGAGTTTGTCTTAACCGAGACTTATTGTCATGACCAAATATCGTAGCTAACTTAGTTGGAGTACTGCTGCGCTTTTGTTTAGACAAAGTAGCTGTAGCAGCAGACGTACATGAGATGCTTTTGCAGATAAGAGTGCCTGAACGTGACTTGGAGGCATTAAGGTTCCTATGGTGAGCTGATGGAGATCTCAATCAACAACCAAAGGAATATAGAATTTTAGTTCACCCATTTGGTGCCACCTTGTCGCCATTTTGTGCGAACTACGCATTATGCAGCACGGTTGAATCATTCACAGACATATGCAGTGATCGGATGAGATGTGCAATTGGACGATATTTTTACATCGACGACTGTTTAGCATCGTTTGACGATGCCGAACAAGCAATGCTTTTCGCGGATCAATTAAGAGTAGCGGTCTAAAAAGAGAGGTTTCCGGCCATGAAAGTGGTTGAGCAACTGCATTGACGTCATAAGCAATATTCCAGACAGAGAAAGGGCGGTTAGTTTTGCACAGCTAAATATGAATCTAGATGCCCAAGAGCGCACTTTAGGTATGAATTGGCTTATTGTTGACGATGTTTTCGTCTTCCCGTTTGAAGCAATTCGAAAGCCATTCACTGAAAGAGGACCACTATTGTATGCTGCTTCTCTATATGACCCTCTGAGTCTCGTTACTTCAATACTTCTGACGGACAGAGTATTGTTACAAGCACTTCATCGCAGAACCCTTGGATGGGATGAACTGGTAGGTGAAAATGACCGGCGCACTTGGGAATCTTGGGTTAGTGAGGTCAACAAATTGAAGGAACTAAAAGTGCCGAGGTGTATAGGGAGTGAAAACCAAAGAGACTGAGTAAGCGCAAATGCAAATATTCAGTGACGCATCTGAATCAGCTAACGGGGCCGCAGCCTACTTGAGGGATAGCATAAATGGTAATGTTGTTTGTTACCTCATGGCTAAATTTTGCGTGGCTCCACTTGAGGCAGTTACCATACCTAGACTAGAGCTGACAGCTGTCGTTGTAGCGATTAGGTTGTGACACCATAGGCCGGGATTTGGATATTTCAACTGGATCGATTCAACAATTGTGCTTCATTGCATATACAACAGATCAGCTCGTTATAGCACATTTATAGCCACCCGATTTGCTACAATACATGAAAGCTCAACACATCAGCAATAATATCACGTAAAGGGAACCATTAATCCTGCAGATCACGGCACTCGCGGTCTGAAGGCGGACTACCAGAAGTGAGAAAATTGGCTCTAGGGGCCGCCATTCCTGAGAAGCTTAGAAGAGATTCCTCCGTTCAAATTGGTCTCCACTGAAGAAATGGAAGGGCAGTTTGAGCTTAAGCGCACAGTGACTATCAACCAAAAAACTGTCGCGAAGAGCGTCAATTTACTTTCTTATTATTTGCAATGGTATAAGCTTTTACGAGCAACAGATTAATTGAGAAACTTTACGCAATATATCAACGTAATTTTTGGAAAGAAAGGTACCTTGTCACTACGAGTGGGTAGAATTTCGACAGAATAGATTGAGCTTGCATGCGGTAATGTTGTGCGTCTAGTTCAAGCAGAATCATTCTCAGACGATCAGGTTTTGCTAATGGACCCTAAGGGACATGTGCACAGGGGGAATCCTCCACGTAAATTGTGTCCAATTTTAGTAAATTGAATGCTTCGAGTTGGTGGTAGACCGCAATACGCGCACTTGCTACATAACGCAAGACACCCAGCTATCCTGCCCCCAAGACACCATGTAACTGAACTTCTCATACGTCACTTTCATGAGAAGGAAGGTCATTCAGGGCCCGAGCACGTGTTATCTGAAATTAGGAGGCGGTTCTGGATAACCAAATGTGGTGCTGCAGTAAAGAGAGTTCTGAGCACTGTCGTAGGCAACTGGGTAGGCCAGGATTTCAGCTAACGGCTCCATTGCCTATAAATAGAATGAGTAGCCAATTGCCACCATTCCACTGGTTAGTCTAGACTACTTGTGGCCATTTTATATTAAGCGGGAACGGTCCGTGGGGAAAAGATACGGATGTATCTTCACATGCATAACCATGAGAGTACATCTGGAGGTGGCACAGTCATATTCAAAGGAATCATTCATCATGACCCTTGACCGGTTCATAGCTCGCAGAGGCCAACCAGAACACATATTCAGTGATAATGGATCAAATTTTGTCGGAGCAACTAATGAACCACGGGCCTGTTTGCGATCTTGGTCTCAGGATAAAATACATAATCATCTCCTTAAGGACGCGGTACAGTGGCACTTCAACCCTCCTAACGCCAGCCATAGAGGCGGAGTTTGGGAAGGGCTGATTATTATAATAAAGAGAATACTGACGGCACTCCTCAGTGCAAAACAGGTGATCGACGAAGTGTTACTGACGGCCCTGGTAGAGGCCGAACGGATAACGAATAATGGACCGCTCGTTCCGCAACCAGTCGATCCGCAAGCTTGCAACGCACTCACGCCACAGATGTTGCTCACTATAAGGCGGTGCGATTCCAGTTCCGAGGTAAAAACCACGCGAGTCCGTTTTAATCGTAGATGGCGAGAAGTGCAGGATATTGAAAATTGCTTCTGGAAGCGATGGACGAGGCAATACTTGCCATTACTTCAAATCAGATCCAAGTGGTATACAAGACAGAGGGACTTTCATTCGGGAGATTTAGTGACGGTGGTAAAGGAAGACAAACCCAGGAATAAGTGGTCTTTGAGTCTTATAAAACAAACCAGAAAAAGCGAAGATGGAGTGTTAAGAGATATGAAGGTAAAAACCACTACTGGATCGTTCAGAAGAGACGTCAGAAATATCTGCCTTTTAGAAGGGGTCCTGGACAATGTTCCTGGTGGTGAGCATGTAATGGTTGACTCCAAGAAATGATACGTCTATTTGTTTATTGTATTTGTGATTCTCCCCTTTTCCGCTTACTAAGACGAATTGTTCAATTCCTTATCACTGACGCTTATCATGGAACCTTCGGTTTCTATTTGTTTTCTTTTCTTTCCACGTTCATCACCAATATGCTCCTTTCGTTTTACGTCTATCCCTCTAAATAATTCGTTACTTCAAAACCAACACTTTCTGTAACATCACACACTTGACAATCGACGAAACACAATCCA
This sequence comes from Echinostoma caproni, assembly GCA_900618425.1. Classification (NCBI taxonomy): domain Eukaryota; kingdom Metazoa; phylum Platyhelminthes; class Trematoda; order Plagiorchiida; family Echinostomatidae; genus Echinostoma; species Echinostoma caproni. The sequence continues at coordinate 9,948 of UZAN01045988.1, forward strand.
GAATGTTTGGCTATTCAAGTTGACTGAAACATTTGAGCAAAATCATGATGCTTTGGCACATTACCAAGAAGCAGCGAATTCACGAACACAACCAGCAGTTATTAATTTGGAAATGAATATCTCGGAGAGAAACGGGCCACAATTAGATATATTCGGCTAATGAACATTTGGGTTCACTGGCAACCTAATTGACTCGGAGAACTTGGGTTCCATATTAGGTTAATGAACATTCGGGTTTATTAGCCCTCAAGCTATTCAAACTTGATTGATGGACTCACAAACATTCCTGATGTTATACATAATACCGGCTTGCGAAACCCGCATATAAAGCGTCCCGGAGTCAAAATGTTTTTTGATTGTTCACAGTGAATTACCATGAAGTAATAACTAAATCCAAACCCTGGAGCAATCTTCTTTTCAGTCGTTAGTCAAACGTTTGCTTACAAATCACGGTAATTGACCATTTATTATTGTGTTATGTTTTATGCTTCATCTTAAACTTGCTATTACTTTTGCCGTCACTGATTGGGATCTACACCGCCGAGGAAAAAGCTAGCTGCACAGGTTGATGGCTTAGATCGCCATCAATCCCGGTAAACATGAATGCATAACCAGGTTGACTGCAGTATCAGTCTCGAAAAGAGATGAACAACATCGTGCCTCATAGACATCCAAAGGGTATGTAGCTACGATCAACATCACAGTTGTAATCTCCAAGGATTACTATCAAC
>UZAN01045988.1:11138-23896 GCA_900618425.1 Echinostoma caproni
AATATCGAAGAAAAGGAAAACTCCGTGTTCGCCAAACCCAGCTCCATCGATAGATGTGCTTGATCGATTTAATATAACGATAATCTTCTGATTGAAATCGTCCACGTCTGACGATTGATAGTGCCCCGATTCCTCTAGACCCGGGCCAGTCGAGGCATTCGACCGACTTTGATGGATTCTTACTCCAACCGACGTATTCTCCTCCGGTCTCCGGTACCATCGTCAGGTTAACCATGTAACCTAGATGATACGGGCGTTTGAACAATGAGATAATGATAACTATCCAGTGGGCGTCTACAAAAAATGACGCAAGACGGTACTTAAAAGCAGTTATTCGAATGTCAACTGGGAACATTTCGTTTCAAATTTATGCAGAGAATGACAAGAAATTGCTGCGCGATTGTCGGACGGTGTGACGGGTTTCGAAAGCTTTTGAACACAATACTTTTCTAAGTCCGTGATCTTCCTTTCCTTATCTCTTCTTTCTCTTTTATGAACTCAACATTTAACAGTTGTTTCAACCGGCCCTCTCATTACCCGCTCGGTATCTTTGCGGTCTCGCTCCGTGGTTTTCTCAATTGTTTGTCGTTCTGTAACTGGGACCTACGACAGTTTTGTAAGTCACAAATATGTATTGATGTATGCCTACAATAGAGACGAAATTTCAACTGTCGTTCAACTGTTTTGCTGGAAATTTGGTCAGTCGAGGTTGAGACACTGCGATTTGTATTGAACGTTGTTCGGATTGCCGTTACAGCTTTATTGATAGACAACAATATGCTGTTATGTTCGGGGGCTGTTGAGTTCGGCGGTCTGTAGACAATCAGTCAGTCAGTCAGTGTGCAAGGGACAGGAGGTGGCAACGTCCAAGCGAGCGACCAGAGTTCCTTCTGTAGTAAGCCACGTGTTGGCCACTACCACTTCAAGTGTTCTGTATTATAGTTATGCCCGTTTTCTTCTCGTACCAATCGTCTCCGACTATGTAAAGGAAGAGAAAGGAAAAATATCTCCTCTTTTTCAGGCGAGAGACCTCACATTTGGAAGCGCTCCCCTATTTGGGGTGGTTAGTAAATGAGAAAACCTATAACTTCTACCAGACCTTAAACTATGTGTCTACTTCAGGGAATAAGTTCAACCAACGCTTATGAAGCTCTTTCATGAAAGCAAATACGCTCCCTAGCTCAACCAGCTCTTGTGGTTACTTATTCCATGAGTTGAATACCCTGTTGCTGAAGATGTTTGAACGCACCGCTCGTCTCGTGTGCACTTTATTCAGCTTGTGCATGTGCCTCATAATATTGCTTTCCCTCCCCTCGAAGAACACTGCTTGACCCCTCCCTGATAGGCCATTCATAATTTTGAATGTCTCTATCAAGTCACCTTTGAGTCTTCGTCTCTCCAAGGAGAAGAGCCAAGTTCCTGCAGTCTCTGCTTGTACGATTTCCCTCGCTGTCCTTTGATCATCCTTCTGGCCAATTGCTGGACCCCTCGAGACCAGCAGCGGCCTTTTTGAAGAAAGCAGCCCAGGCTTGTATACAATACTCCAAATGCGGTCAAACGATGGCCTTGTATAGAAGTAAGAATACCTCCGGTTTCCTACATGCTAGTACCGACCTCAATCTAAAAAGCTTTTGACGGGCTCGTTGAGCCGCTGCGACACACTGTTCTGCCCATTTGTAGTCTGCTGTCACTTTAATTCCTAAATCTGTACCTTTCTGGGTCGTTCCTAGTGAAAGACCGCCATGACTACTCCTCACTATCAGCCCTTCGCCTCCAGTGGTTAAGACATAACTCTTTCTTATGTTGAGAAGCAGATCCCATTTACCTGACCACTTGAGCACTTCTTCTATTTCCCTTCCTAAGGCCTTTATCCCATTTGATCCTACCACCTTGACGTCATCCGCGAATATATAGCTAGGCGAACCTAGGCGTTCAGGTAGATCATTGATGTAGAGCAAGAATAGGAGTGGAAATATAACTGATCCCTGAGGAACACCACTGGCAATAATTTCCATTGGCAAGTTCGCTTCTGCGACCCGAACCACGAAGGTCCTATTGGCCAAGAAAGCTGTTAGCCACTTGTGGATGTTACTCTTTATCCATAGAGCGTGTATCTTGGCCAAAAGCAAGCGATGGCAAATGCTTTGCTAATGTCCAGATAACATACGTTCATTTGCTTACCCTCGTCTAATCCCGCTGTGACTTCATCTAAAAATGGCAAAAGGTTGCTCAGACAGGAGTTCCCTTCAGAAACCCATGCTGTTCCGCAATCAGCAAGCGGTGCTGAGTGAGGTGTTCGGATAAGTGGGTTCTGATAATTCTCTCCAGAGCTTTGCGCAAGATACTTTTGAGACTAACTAGACGATAGCTTTCTACTTTGAGTCTCGGCCCTCCCTTGTGTATGGCGAACACAGTTGCCGTTTTCCAGTCCTGTGGTTTCCTGCCCTCTTCTAGATTTTTGTTGAACAAGTGGCATAGTGGGCCCCCTAGAACCTCAGCTGTGTTTAACTAAGGCTGGGTGGATGCCATCTGGTCCGGCAGATTTGGTGGCGTTAAGCTCACCAAGTACCCTGCGCATATGCTCCAGCCCCACATGTAATTCGGGGATATCCGGTCCATCAATGCGGAGGTTAGGTTGTGCAGTGACTAGTTGATCTACCCTGTGTTTGCTTCTGAAGTATTCCTGAAGTATTCCAGTTCAGTTCAGTTCAGTTCTCACAGAACCAATTGTGGCCCTTGTCAATCGAGCGTCCAGATTTGTGTGTTATCGGCGAGTTTCCTTGGCTTCCAACACTTCGATATGCGACTTTCTGAAAGGCAAAAATATGTGGTCAAGTGTTCAGGTCAGGTTGCACAGGACTGGTAGTGGCTACAAGTCAATCAACCGTCCGGAATTCCTTCGGTGGTTGGCTCAAGAATATGCGTCCACCTAGGCGATTGATCGGTTTCTCTTCCTATCTACAAACATAGAGAAAGAGAGACTTTAATTCTCACCGTGCCGGCGAGAGAATTTACCTTTTTGCTTCGGTTAGCAAGTTGCCCAAAGCGACTCCTTGCTACTCTAGCCATTGCAAATATGAATTCGCTAAAATTTGGCTCCCTGTCGTTTTGAGCAATTCGATCCACGGTCTCCGCCCACTTATGTTGTAGAGCGTGCGGCAGCTCTTTAACTATTTGTTCCAACGTGCTAATCGAATTAAGATCAGCCGTGTAACCCATTTGTTTCAGGGCGATCATGCAGCTTTCCATTTGAATAGCTAGACATGACAAAACATCAGTGTCCGCGCCATTCATGTTGAAACTCTTCAGTAATCCATCTAAAAGTGAGCGCGCTACCTAGTGTGAGCGCCCAAATAGATCTTTGAGAACCGTGCATGCCCTACCCTACCCAACCGCGGGTGGCAACATGATGCAATCTTCAAATGAGCTCCTAGTCTTCCCCTTACAGTAATGAAGCAAATATATCAAGCGTTGCCCATCGTCATTAGTCTTGGAGGCAACTTATATTGGAAATTGCCGAATGAACCTCCAGTACATTGTGGGTCGCCCATCGGAAGACAGAAGCTCTACTTTGGGTCTAGATTTGCAGTAATGCTGCCTGATGTGGACTTTGTCGTCTTATGTTTTCTCTCTAGCACACCGAACCCTGCTGTCCTGGGAACGACAGGATCACTCGCCTCCTAGCGTTCTATACTGGATGGTTTTGAACAAACTGCATCACTCAATCTCTTCCATCCTCACTCACGGTAGAACGGATGGACAACTAACCCTACATTTTTTCTGCGAGCCTTGCACCCTTCAATTCTTATCGTACTGCTAGCAGTTTGCTTCTGTGCCTTTCTTGGAGTTCTTTCATCTTCTGCTCCATTTTCCCCCGCAGATGGCGTTCCTTCATTTTAATTAACGAAAAGTTCAGCTTCCACTTACCGCTCAGTCAACTAGACCCACTAACCCTGGAGCTATGAACAGAAAAACTATGCAAAGAGACTTGCCGAGATTCTCCAGTGTTGTCGTTGGATTCCCGCTGATTGTCATCAACGTCCTTTTTCGTCAGATTCATTCTCCGAGTGACGGGTATCACAGAGTACTGTAACGATCAAAACGCGATTTTCCTGGTCCGAGTGAAACGAAAAAGACCTCGTCTGTACGCCTCCAAACAAATGACCCTTCGCTCGTTCTGGATAGCGATAAACAAATCTCAGAGAAACGCGTAGCCCAAACTATTGAGAACCAAGTCGATCCAAAAATAATCTAAGGTACTATTTTTGCAATAATCACCAATACACAAGACAGTCATAAATCTGATAGTGAGCTTCATTTACTATCCAGCAAAATGTTACAAATATTCACAGAAAATATATGTGGTAATAAAAAGTAAATAAGAAAATGAGTGATTTGAATCACCTTTCAGCTAATTCTGGACCAATAGGAAAATTCTGCACGCTTCAACAGATCAAGAAAAATAATCTTGAGCGTTACAGCCAAAAGGAGTTCGATATAGCCGAAAGCAACGGTTAGTCGAACAACGAGCGTCCAATCGAAACTTTGGTTGCGATAAAACAAGAAAAAGCACCGAATCCCATTTACATGTAAGAGCAAAGCACTTGAAGTATGTGCCCAATAGATATGCTTCACCGTAAAATAGGTAAAATGGAAGGTTCCGAAGAGGAAATTCATCGACATGAAAACCACTATCGGAAAGCATGCACGATAGAATGGCGAAGAAAGATAAGGAAATGCAAGGTAATTGAGAGGAATTTTAAGTCTTCTTGGCTGGAACATCGACCACCAAATTCTTCCGAGCGGGCAATTTCACCTCCGATAGTCTCTTGTTTTGGCTCCCCCTTCTCACGTACGCTCCCGAAACAATGTAGTTCACAGGACGTACAGCAGTACGCGTGCTACCTGTCTTCCATTGGGATGTACAGGACGTACAGCAGCACGCCTGCACCCCCCCTAGCCTTCCGCCCGGGTCCTAGTCGACTCCTTCTAATAGACAGACGACGTATATCTCCTCTTATCTTGCTGCCAACCGTATGCACCACAGCCGTTTGCACGAGTCTATCTCCGTCTGTCTCTACAGCATTGATGATGCTCTTAGGCCATTTGCCACGTGCTGTGGTTTCAGATGCTATCAATACGATGTCGCCTGATTTGAAATTGCGATGCTTCGGAAGCCACTTTTGTCGCACTTGCAGGGTTGGTATATACTCCCTCATCTATCGACGCCAGAAATTATTAGCAGTGATTGACTTGTCTCCATCGTCTTGTATAACTCTCCGTAATTGTGAGACCTTCTAGGTTTTGATTGTTCTCCGTCAACAACAAACTGTTCGGAGACAGTGCTCTTCTTTCCTTATCATCCGATAAGCACGGCAACAGCCTTCGGCTATTCAATATTCTTTCGGTTTCTACAAAACAAGTTGATAACATTTCCTCATGAATTAACTGCTGGTTTGTCAACACAATCAGTAACCTACGCACGGAGCGGATCATTCTCTCCCATACGCCTCCCCTATGGCTTGAGGTAGGAGGGTTAAAGAACCATTTTATTCCATCACATGCAAGACGGTCGTTAATCTTGTGTCCATCCCAGCGTTTAATTGTATCCTTTAGTTCTGATATGTTACCCACGAAATTTGATCCGTTATCACTTTAAATCTCGGAAGGTCTTCCTTGTCTACCGATGAATCTCAGGATGAAAGAATCTGTATTCAGACTGCCCGCTGTTTCTAAGTGCACGCCTCGGGTCTGTAAACACGTAAACACGCAGCCACATTTGTTTTCCAAATCACGGCCCTTGCGAAAAAACAGAGGTAAAAAATAATCAACTCCTACTGAGTTAAAACAGCATCGACCCTTTTGGACCCTACATAGCGGTAGGGGAGGCATCATCTGCTGACCTGCAGAAGCTACCATTTTCCGACATACTATGCATTGACCTATTACTCGCTTCACCTCACTGGTTCCCTTGACAATCCAATATTTTTCACGGATCTCTGACGTAACACTATGTCCTTCTCTGCTATGATAGTGGTGAACAACAAGATCAGTCACATGATGTCGATTGGGTAGGATCACCGGATGCTTGAAATGGGATGAGTAGCTTGCGTAACTATGTAGCCCATCTACACAAAGCAAGTCACCTACCGTAACTGGACAAATCATTCTCAAAGAATGCACCATGTCTCCGTTTCGTGCTTCTTGAAGTTTTGCCTGTAATGCTGATTCACCGAATGTTTTGTTCTGCACCATTCTTAAAATCTTCCATCGAGCTGCGTCGATTTCTTTGACCGTGAGGCATAAGAGTTTAGTCAGACACAACCTGTTATTCATAGAGCCTTGCTGGGCCATGCTAAGTAATGCATACTCTAAAAGGTGGGTACAGACCGGAGTCCAGATTAGCTTTTTCATGCGCTTACATAGAATACTAGTTAGGCTAACCAGTCTGTAGTGCTGTGGGTTAGATCCACTACCACCTTTGTGTAACACCAATACAACGGCAGTTTTCCAGTCACCCGAAAGCAACCACTCCTCCAGTGATTTTTGAAACAGCACCATTAAGGGGTCTGTTAAGATTTGGGCAAGTGGTTTCACAATGGCAGGATATATGCCATCGAGACACGGGGCCTCATTGATTTCCAAATCCTCTAACACCTTTTGCAGCTCCACTGCAGATATCTGCATCTCCCTTATGCTCGGCGGAAGAAAAGTTGGGAATCTAGGTTCTAATGTCTTGTTACTTAACCTATGAACATTAGCGGAATATTTGCCTAGTGCCACTGTCTTGCTATGGTCGTCTGCTGCAATCTTGTTGTTTTCCAGAACCAAGTCACCTATGACATCCCTCAAGTTTCCCATAGGTGGGTGAAACGAGAGATTTTCTACGTCCTGTTGGTATTTAGTAAACATCGAATCTAGGAGCGATGGAATTTTCCCAATCCTGAATCGGGTGTTTTCCTTCACGTCTTGCAAGGGGGCTTTGTAGTGTATCCATTCCAGAAACATCTCCTCTGGTGTACTCTTACAGCAGGTCTCCGTGGTCCACTGGATGCCAGGAAGATTGAAGTCCCCATCGATCATCAGTTTTTGTTGGGCCAGTGCTAGTGCATCCAGCACCCTGATCAGTTGCTCATCTTCGTCTGTGGTGGCTCCCGGACTCCTGAACACACTGGCAATGGTGGCGCTGTCTGTCCTAAAAGGGACTGAGATAGCACGCATTTGTATACTAGGAGTACAGAATTGATCGAGGCTACCTCTGCACGCAATTTGTACGGTTCACTCTCGATGTGGTGCAAGCTGTTACTCAGAATACCCTGGACTCCTTTGGCGATGCACGGATTTACTGATTTAGTCTCAGATTTGACAATCTTAGCATTCGGTTTCATTTGACGAGTTGGTGGAACAAGTTTGTGAGGTGTTTTGCTCATTACCTCGGCATAAGATTTGGCTGACACTTCTTCAGCCATCACTTCCATATTTCCACTCGTTTTGTCTCGGTCAGTCGCGGTGACCTTCCGGATACAGCACCTGGGGCTTTATGCTGGCCTGCAATCGTTTTGCAACCGTTGCACACCCATTCTAGTTCACTGTGTTTACTGTGCAAAGCGTGGATCTCCGAAGAGAACCCTGTGCACTTTTGGTGAGCCCACTCTTCACACCGAGCGTCCACTTCCTTGTGTTATTGGTGGTTTTGTTGGCTTCCAACACTTCGAGTCATCAGTAGTGTTTTCTGAAAGGTAGAATGTCAGTGTGCAGTATTAGATTCCTTATAATGTTCAGTTCGGTTCATTCAGTTTTCACAGGACGGATATGGCTCTTGCCAATCGAGCATCCAGTTTGTTGTGTTGTCGGCGGATGAGAGTAACTTTCAACACTGCATACAGTTTATTAGGTTTTTGCGGTCCTCTCAATTTAGCCCCGTTGCCAGAACGTTTAACCCCTTGGGGGTATGCTGAGAGGGAGGAAAGAAAGCAAGGATATCTTCTCGCCACATTGTTTAGAGACCTCAAGTACACATGCGTTTGTATACACAGAGCACATGTGACAGGATAGTCAGTTTTAGAATAACTCCAACCGTCGAGATCGAGTTTGCACCATTTCAAAAGCTTCCGGCTAAAGTAGAATTTATTCCTTATGTTCCCACTCTAAATGCTAACTTCAGGGAACGTTGCTGACTAACAGGCGTCCAGAGTCACCTTAAAGTCGTTAACACTGGAGCAGTTGGCCACTTCTGCGGGTCACCTGTTTCAAACAGGTATGACCCGGTGTGCAAAGACGTTGGCCTGTACTTACAACCTGGCGTGGTTCTGCTGAAGTTTATAGCAATGACCTCTCGTGTTTTGAGCACGAGAAATCGTAAACAAGTCATCTGGGTCGAGTCGCGATAGACCTCTTACAATTTTAAAAGTCTCTATCAGACCTCCTCTTAGTCTTTGTTATTAGAATAATAAGAATAATGGTATATTTCACGAAGCCCGTGAAGCATGCTAGCGTGCATTATCAAATGTAGAACCAGGTGGAAGTGACAGTACAAAGTGTAGGAACGTGTTTTCCAAACGGATATGGTAGATATCGTTAATGGGCCATTCGGTGAAAATGAAACACAAAGCGAACAAGGACATATGATGGTGCACTGGGGTTGAGCAGTAATGAAGGGCAAATCAATATCAACGTTTGTTTTATGAAGAACATTTAGGAAGACACAAAACTGGAATTGGAAATATTCATTCAAGAGAAAATGAGCGGAAACGTTTTCGAAAAGCAAGTGTATAGTGAAGATGAAACATTCATGATTTCGGAAGAAGCGCTGCAATCGAGCTGGAGAAGAGCAGAATAATTCAAGAAGAGACTCCAAATGACTCTAAATAAACTGTCAATACAGTTGGAAATACATTTGTGAACACGGAACAATGGGCTTCGGGGCTTCACCATTACCGGATTGTTTGGTTTGTATTATTTATATTATTTAGGCCTAGGTCGGTTTGATGTGGGTCTGACTACATGCTAAACACCTAACCTTAAACACCATATGGGTTAGGTAGGATGTGTTCCTCAACCTCGTCCGGAATGCGGACGCATGTAGTCAAAGCGTTGGAAACACTCGCGCCCTACAACCCTTGTCAGAGCCAAATTGTCCATTGTGGGTGTAGCTCCAAGCCTTCGGCAGGCCCAAACCAACCAATTCTGAAACGAGATGATGAAACTCAGCAGTCTGGGGTAATATTCAGCAGAGAAGGGATGAGGGGGAACACAGCATGTTACGTGAGAATATAAGGAAAGCGTGAAGGTCCAAAAGTATTTACGTTCAGATATATATTTTACATAAATGCGCACCGGAGACACGAATCACAACGGTATAAATTGGAAGGTGTAAACTGCTCCGTGTACAGCATGTCACCCAGAATAGATGGATAAGACGGGTAGACATGGGGGGAGGGGCCGAAAACGGTGGAAGCTATGGGAAAACCCATAATGTAGGTTTCCACCTGAAAAATTTGCGTTCCATTGATCAAGCTTTGTAGCTCGAACAGTGTATTGATTAGGAATGAGTTGAAACGTGAACACCACTGCCTGGTCAGTATGTGCCACGCAGGAGATATAGATCAGAGGAATGGAGATGAGAGAACGAACCAGAAACTTTAAGAACCATGAGTGGCAAACCCAGTGTGGGTTTCCACCTGAAAAGTTTGCGTTCTACTGATCAAGCTTTAAATCTCGACTAGTGTACTGATTAGAAACAAGTTGGAAAAGAAAACTGCTGGCTAGTTAGCATGTGCCACTGGAATGAAATGGTTTAGACGGGTGGTCATGCAAGGAAAGACCTAGAACTTTAGAAATTATGGGTGATAAACCTAAAGTATAATGGGTGGCAAACCGGCGGAAAGGGATCAAGATCTCTCAATCGCTGCTCATAGGTCTTCTCCTTTTGCCCAGCAACCATTCGGGTAGCTAGGCGCTGCCCATGTGTTGTCGGCGAGTATCCTGGGCTTCCAATATATCGATCTGCAACTTTTCTGAGAGCAGAATATTGTAGTGCAGTATCACATTCTATGTAGTTAGGTATATGTGTTACTAAAGGGTTACCCAACACTCATCAAATGTCTTCTTAAACGCAACTACAATACCGCAGCTTACTACTGCTAGCGGCAACCGGTCCCACAACGGAATTACCCTGTTAGTGAAAAGCCTTGTTCTCAGTTGCAGCCTGGAGTGGCTTCGCTGCTACCGTAAGTCATGTCCCCGCGTTCCTCCATGATGGACAAAAGAGAACAGATAATCAAAGCTAAGACCTAATATACCCTTGAAGATCTTAAATGTCTCGATTAGGTTTCCTTTAATCCGCCTCCGTTTGAGGGAGAAAAGATTTAAATCCCGGAGACGCTGTTCATAGCTTCTTCCCCTTTGCCCAGCTATTTTCCTGGTGGCTAGACGTCGAACCCCCTCTAAGTTATCGTCGTCCTTCAGAAAGGTTGAAGCTCATGCCTGCACACAACATTCCAGTTGTGGGCGAAAGATGCTTTTGAATAGGAGGACAAAGACTTCGGGTTTTATGCACGTCATGGTTGCGCATAGACGAAAGAGTTGTCTCCTTGCTATGCTTGAGGCCTTCACACACTGGGTTTTGGGTTTAAAATCCCGCGTAAGCCTAGGTTCTTTGCCTCGTGCACACTGTATCAACAGGCTTCTTGCTGTCTCTTCGGCAGTTCTGGTCGTCAGTATCTGACTTTTTGAGACGTTTAGTGGTAGGTCTCATTGTTCGGCCCACCTTTTTACTCCATCTATACCCCTTGCTAGAACCCATTCAGCTATCTTGCCGTCATCTGCAAACAGGAAATACGGATTGTGCTGATCCCGTGCTAGGTCAATAATATAAAGCAGGAACGGCGGTGGTCTAAGTAGGGATCCTCGGGGTACACTGCTTGTGACCACCTCCTACCCGGATTTGTGATCTCCTACTTTGACACTAAACGTCTGCTGCGTAAGAAAGCCCATTATCCAGCTCCTGACCTGTCAACCTATTCTCAATAATTGCATCCTAAAATTTACCAACTGGTGGCTGACCGAGTCGAATGCTTTCTGGAAGTACAAATAGCATACCTCCACTGGTGGGCCCTCATCTATGTTCCGTGTGACCTCGTCTAGAAATACGAGCAGGTTAGCCGGACAAGATCTTGCAGTGTCTTACTGTTCTATCCACTTTTATATGATATGATTGTACAGCTTGTTGTAATATGCACAACATATAACATCACAATACAGAATTGATCCGTAACTGCGCACGTGTTCTCCGAGTGTTGCTGAAGCATTACGCATACATTATCAGTTATCGTCAAGCGGTCCGTTAACAGTCGCAACCGTCTATTTCATCCATACCGCACATTATCAACCGGAGCCACACACCTGAAGAACTGGAACAATCAATCGACCGGGCAATCCGTCTGGGAATTTGTTCCGTGTACCGTTTATTTTATTATTATTTGTGTATGTAGTATCTTTTCCACTACATTCTCTTTTCAACAAATCCGTGCTGAGCCGGTACCAATAGCCCAATATTGACCTTGAAGTGACATATTTGCCTTCCAACTAAGCGCTCGAAACACTTACATCTTACGCAAGTCAAACTTACAGGTCTATGATTCTCGGCTTTTCGGAAAGTGAAGACTAATGATCAACTTTCGACATTCAACTTCGGGGAATACCACTGTCCAGCATTCATCAAGCCTTCTCTTGAAAGATTCGAAACTAATACAGTTACCACCGCTTCAGGTACTCCACAATGGTATAATCCTTTTTATGAAGAACCTAGCTGATAGATTTACTCTACAATGAGCTCTTTCAAATCTAAGTTGATACCTCTTTGTGCCCCTGGTGTTCCGGTAAGTTCAGTTCAGTTCAGGTCAGGTTGCACAGGACTGAATATCATGATTGATGATGATGATGATTAGCAGCAGGACGGGTTCAGTTTCCAACCAGTCATGAGTAATTAAGGATTATCAGGACATGGTTACATAACCTTGGCATACTTATCACAACCACCAAGGTTTAGATATCAAGTAGCGACTTAACCGCTCGATCAGGTGGCTAAACTACCGCTACGTTTTTTCTTCTTACTTTAAGACCCTTCTCCACCGGACATAATCAAGTGTACCGTCGAGATTGTGCACTTATCGCCATTATTTGGCAATAGCTATCTTTGAGGAAAAGTTTCTCAATTAGATACAGCAACTTGGACATTTCCAGGATCAAGTTTTACTTTCCCATTTTTGCTGTTACCTGTACATTTTTTGATAATTATTTGGGATTGCACATTTTATTTACAATTATGCAGTGTGTTTTTTTCGTCATGGATTTAGTAAATTTATCCGACGACCGTGGTGGCCGCCACTTCCACTCCCCCCTTTTGAAATCTATCCATAGGGCGTTGTTTGCGGTCCTGGAATCACAATGTGCGACCAGGAGCATTAAGTCATCAAAAACCAAGTTCCACCGCGTCGTGTCTTCGATGCCTGAACACCTAGTAGCTGAGGTTTCAAACGAATGTTCAGAACCTCCCAAAGATGGGCCTTTCAAAACCCTACGAGACGCCATACTAGAACGCACAGGAAGCTCTAATAAAGAGCAAATCCGACAAGCATTTCAGAGCATGCCGTTGGGTGACCGTAAGCCTTCACAACTTTGGAGGCTAATGTGTAACGACATGGGCAACACCCCACAAGTCGACGCATTCGTTAGGGATCTATGGTTACGAAAGTTAC
>UZAN01045989.1:0-30579 GCA_900618425.1 Echinostoma caproni
TCATCTCGGCTGGTGGTGAAACGTTTGCAAACAAATTGTCAAGCTCGGCGAACAGGCGAAATAGAATACAAAACTGTGCTGCGGAGAGCGTTTCATACGGATTTTATGTAGTACTTTTACATTGTGATGTGGGCACCGACATTAGGTGATGCTTGGGAGAATCACCGTCAGGTGAGTATGAAATGACAATAACCGTGGCTCGGTTACAAATGGCATTCAATCACACACGAAGGGAGGACGCGGTTGACAAAAGAGAGCGTTGATTTCCCGATGGCGAATTATGGTGCGAAACAACTTAAGCGAGGGGGCAGATCCGGCTAAAATATTGCGACTCTTGAAGTTCTGTGTCTTGCTCCTTTCCTGCATTTACACTGTTTGCCTACTTTGCATATTCGGAATGAAGGGGTGTAGGGGCGATCGAAACCCTCTGTGATATTGTCAAGATTTCTGTTCTGTTCTTTCTCAAGGCCGTTACAATAGCATCAATCACATTCATAAAAGGGAATCCTCTATTCAACCACACGATCTCAATGTTTTGTTCAGACTGCATGTACGAGCGACTGTTGCTTAATCCCCAACGATAAGGCGGAGAGAGAACACGGATTGAGGCAACAGTCCGTGTGTATTCCGTTTGATTAGATTTCGGTACGCAAATATGTAGAACAAATCACACCTACGAGAACGGCACAGTGACCAAACAATCAGTTAGATTGCGTCCAGGAATTACCGATTGAATAAACATTGACTGTTTCGTTCCAATCGGACTCAGCTTGTTTGACGTGTTGCGAGCGTGCGTGTGGTCTGACTCGGAGACGTGCGCGATCGGACGGGTTGCTTAAGCTCCGTCTTAACACTCAACATGCACTAGGACCCTAAAAGTGGCGGGCAACCTCAGGCGAAAAAGTCAGAGGAAATAAATTAAACAGTGATTGATAGTGGTAAGTGATCCACCCAGCTGTTGTTTGATTTCGTGAGTGTGAAATATTTTTGGTTGTCACAGGCCATTTCCGTTGGCTGAACCAAATAACTTCATAGTTGGGGCTATTTCGTTGAGTCGCATTGCCGAGGTCCACGGCAATTTAAGGCTTATTGAGCCCATAAGCGAATAACTTTTGATCAGAACCACGCAATTGTAGTTATAAGCTACTACGTGACAAAACAATGCAACTACTTGCCAAATACCGAGCCATATTTTGCTCTGTGGTTGTTCCTATCGCTCTGAGGGATGCATTCCATCCCATCGATGGTTTACAGATCGGTAGCTGACCGAAATTCGAACTAGTGCAAACAAATGGCAACAGAAACCATGGGTTTACGTTTTGGCGGATAAGTTTATTTTATATGCAATACAATGATACACAACTTTGATAAAGAGGTGAATTGAAGTTCAAAAGATGGTGTCTGAGAACACATACAGAAGGAGGAATAGCCTCACCCCAGCCTGTTGTTTGTTGGTAATCGCCACGTCAGTACGATGACAACAATAAAACAACTTGATCACCATCATCGCTTTGATGTCGAATAATCAGTGCTCACTGTTACAAAATTCATGACTTGCTGACTTCGACAGTAACTGTTAGCAATTTTCCACATGCTCGCTTATCAGCTGAGCTTGAATTTACGCACTCTTAATTCGCTTATTTTGCGAATGCATCGCGATCCAATTGCGATCGACGGTCGAGTAAAAGTACGTGGGATAGCTATACCCTTTTTGGTCTCTCTTTGAGCACGAGAAGTGCAAACAGGGTTTCCCCTATCTACTGCGAAGGTGTTCTTCAAACATGGAATGAAAAAAATAATCGATTGTGAGACGACCGATACACACTGTCGGGCACATCTGGTTAAACAGCGCACATCTACTCAACTTCACAATTGTATTTGGGTAAGTGGGGCAGTTTTATCTGTAAATAAGTGTTTGTAACTGGATAGTCTTTTGCTTCTTTTTTCTGCTATAATATCCCATATGTCGATTGTTTCGCTTTAGAACGAAATCCACTTTTTATGGTTCTTGCTGCCAGTATCTAGCGATTTCGTTTTAACGTTTCAAATCTGCTCGATGATAAATATGAGAACGTACGTTCAAGCATGTGAAGGTCCGTTCCCCTCCACTCGGTATGAATTATGCAGCGGTTTGGTATGTTCCGCTCAGAAAACAAGAGTTGCTCATTGGCAAACGAGATATGGATCAAAGAGACGGTTAGGTGAGAATGGATTAGGTCGTTAACTGTTCCATCTCTGTTATCCGAGTATGGATCAATGTTCACTGTGTGAACTAACTGTTCGTGTGCGCTTTGGTCATGTCAAAATCGCGGAGGATATCGTTTAAAGCTGCGGCGCTATCTCGCCGTCGATCAATGTTTTTGTCACTTCGCATTCACGTTTACAATAGGAACTCATGTGGTTGCACGGAAAAAAGGAGGTACACGATCAATGAAGGATTTCAAACTGTTCAGTCATCTAAAGTGTTTTAATGGCTGTGTTCAATCCCATATGTAAAGCTACTTGGGAAGAAAGAGGACTGGATTATGATGACGACATTGATACGGATCGATAATTTTCTAAAGGAAAGAACTTATACTTTCTCTCGTCCTGTTTTAATCGAACATTGATAGCGATTGTTGTTTAACCAGATTCTGGTTTGAGTGTATGAGCGTACAAAGGAAGTTGACGAAACGCAAACTCAAAATCGCAAGCGTTTTGTTTTCCTTGCACTGCTCCAACAGAATAGCTCTCAGAAAACCGATACTGGAAATCGCTCTTAGTTCCTGGTCCTCTCAAACTCGGTTTTCTGTCAAATAACGAATGAATTGTTCAAAAGGTGAACGTTCCAGAAAGTTTCAGCATGTGTGGTTAATCATGCGCAAATCATCGTCCACCTCCGATCAGTGTTGACAATGTACTGGCATTTGCCAATGTCATGAAGGGGTTACAACCGTCTGATAGGGTTGGAAAACAGGAGAATCAAACTCAACCCGGATAGTTTACGAACAACTTTATTTAAATGCGTTCATGATTCCAAAAAGGAAACGAGAAACAATCAGGCTGCCTCATATTTTTGAACGGTGCTGCTTTTGATCCCCAATCACATTCAGTGTGTTACACACTATTTCTGTTAATGTTCAACCTTCAGCAAGAAGCTGAAAACTACAATGAATTGGATTTATGCCCCTACTCGGATAGATCATAGGATGGCGCATGTTTATGAATGCGTGCGTGTATACACCCGCATCTCACTGTCCGAATCACACACACTTTGGCTGAAAACGTGTGTATATCTTGCTGATGCTTATATACACCCACGATCCTGAGAAGCGATTGGTCTTCATCCTTCTCAGTAAAAACCGGTCCATTTTATCACTGGGTTTTTGGCTTTGGCTATTACCCTATTCCTGTTGGCAGGTTTCATTCCTCACAAAACATTGGATCCAGCGACTGAAAATCCTCGTATTCCTATTAAATGCCACCAGTAATCTACCGCGTTAGAAATCCCAGATCATGTGTATTTCTAAAATCAGCTGGTGCCAGCCATGCCTTCAATCAGTCTGGTATCGTAGTTCGATCGAGGTTTTGTGTCGTTTGCCGGTGGATCTGTGATGCGTGTTGACAGCACTTTCAGCTTGAGATCAAACCATATTTACCATGCATCAAAATGAGTTTTTAAAATTACACTGAACTGGTTAAAATCCACATGCAGGCATGGACAGATTTCTCGTCTGTATGTGTGTATTTGCCCGACCGTAGTGTTGGTTTAGCTGAATTCATTAGATATCTGAAATAATTTCTAGCTCAAAATTGCTTGTATGTAGTGTCTTGGAATTGGATAGAGTTTGGGAGGATGACATTTTCCTTGTTAAGCAAATCGGGAGACGTACCAAACAGNCAGAGAGTTTTCCTCAAACCATTCATTCAGAGATTGTTACGGATCATTAGGAGTGATAAGTCAGGGACCTGATCCGCTATTTGGAGGTGGTTGAAAATGAGACGAGGCCAGTAGGTTGTGACTTGACTAAATTTGTAAACAGATTGAATGATGCAGAAGAGAGTGACAGTAACTTCGTTCTTTGTTTTCACACGAAATATGTGAATGAGGTCAGGACGAAGCTGTTACTAGTTCAAGTCTATGTACGGACCTTGAGTCGGTGAAAAGTTGTATGACGAGTACTTTTTCCCAGTTTATGATCGCTCATATTTATTGTGAAACACACATTTAGAAACCGACAATGAAAGATGAAGTATATAATTTTTAAATTATCTGGATTGTTTTTCAGCGCGAGCACTTGCAACAAGTTTGGGCCTCCCAGTTCCTCTTCTGATTGCATCTGGTTGGTCAGAGTAACTATCAATTCATCTTATCTGTTTATCTTGTTGTTGCTGTTAGTGATGGTGGTGGTGTCTTTAATTGTATTTATTCATTCCGTTATTTTTTTAACCCTCGTCGTATATTGATTGTCTAAACTACGATAACAGCTGCTCATATGACCACGTTTGTTCCTTCACTCCTGCTTTGATAGTTAATGATACGGAGACAAAATTTGAGCCTGCTCTAGAATAAACCTTGGAAAAATGCACTTTTCTCCTGTGAACGCCGCTCGTTGGTTTGTGATTGTGCCTAGTGCTGTTGCTGGGGTAAGTGTGATTTTGATTGTTTTAAAACTGAACAGTATCAGAGCCTCGATCAAATTGTCAATTTTCTCTTCCGGTTAAGTGTTGAGCATCTTTCGTATTAGTTTGCAATGGCTTGATCTACCCTATTCACGTTTACTTAGGTTGCCTCTTAAGTTCTACCTTAACCATCCTGCAGCAAACTTTACCTCGTACGCCCACTTTATCGACAGCTACTGACTGTACTTCCATTATGCTATGAAATCCTTTGGTACAGTGTTTTGGACGCTGTAACAATCTACTGGAAACTTAAAAATAAGTAAGTTACAATTAGCTGAATTCAGCGTTACATCGCGTCGTCAATCGCAAAGACTACAATGTTGCCAGAAGAACATTTTCGATTGCCTCGAGGGCTTGTCCTCTCCCTTCCTCTCCATAGATCTGATTCTCACGAATATTTTTTAGATTCAAACAGATCCCGTCGATTTCTGTACAAGAAATCACTAGCTCATATCATTCTCGATTTCTTTCTGTAGCGCAAGCAGCAATGAACGAGTTGAGTCGTTGTTCTGTTTGCCACCAGGTATGTTACAGGTGAAGGTGGAGTGTGCTGCAATGCGCATGGACAGTTCAAACTAAATAACGTTTTACTTGTTTGTGCGTGTGTGTGAATGCTATACTTGTGTACTTACAATCAACCGAGAGAATGCCAACGTAACAGGAATAATCTACGCTGAGCTTCATTTGGCCTGCGCATGGTGTCTATGTTACTGCGTCATTGTAACTGATTCATGCTGTACTGATCAACCGACAATGTGTTAAAACATTCTTAGGTTCTATCCTTGCTCCTTTTCCTGGCACATGTTTACGTGAGGAAAAACACCTGTATTCCAACTCAACAAATCAGCTTTAAGTTCAAACTTTCTCCGGCGTTTCGGCTCAGCAAGCCTTGGAAAACATTACTTCTCCGGGATTTTCGTCTGATGAATAGTTGGTTCACGTTTGTTCCATCATATGGAATGGGTCAGCGGCATTCGGTAGATTATTTGAGTGTTTTCCGAGAAATCCACCGAGGCTCATTGTGATCAGCGACTGCATTTGTATATTCATTAGTCCTATTCCCAATGGGTCTTCGAAAAGAGATACATTCTGCTGAGCTGATTCCCTGCCCCTGGAATGAACTTTATTAGTTTGGCTGTTTCGGCAACAAAATTACTCATCATTACATCACTGATTCATGTCGGAAAAATGTTCTCTTATGTCAATAGTACTCCTCCTTTACCACCCCGACCGGACTCAATGAAGCCGGATGATTGCTACACTTTTCTCGTGCGTAGATCCTCGTGTATCTTTTGTTTCCAATTTTGTGAAGTGCACTGCTGTGAGATGCTATTATCACTTGAGACTATCTTGCCACCGAAAACAACCTACACCAACTTGTCATTTTTCCCTTAACTTAACAAGACATGTTAGGATATATTTACTGTTGTTTTAATATGATTAGAATCTAAATGAGTGACACTTCGTAACTGTGGGATTGCGGACAATAGAGCTGTTAAAATGAGTCCGCCAGTTGCTATAGTTTTTTTCTGTTTTGAAAACGGATCAATAAGTAATCGATCGGTATCCGCATGTTGTGTGAGTTTTGTGCTCATTAATATCGCCACGATTTCGTGTATTTTAAACACGAATCATGGGATACATTTTTCGTTGCGGTGCCTATATAGCTAACTCCCATTGCTACCGCTAAACAACGAGAAATGCGAGTTCTGATGCTTCTTTTGTACAACACAACCTGCTAACCTATAAATTTCTGAACTGTGGGAAGAGTATGAGCGACTGAAGCTGATGATCAAGTATACGTTCAACTAAATGATCCTGACAAGCATGATTCTTAATTATAGTTATCACTTTGCTTGTGAGTTGGAGTAAGATTAGATTTTATTGTGTTTGTGAATTATCAAGACGCAATTGCTAGAACAACACGCGATTAGATTTTTCATTTATCTACTAAGGAGACTTATTGTACTTTTGTCCTTAACTAGTCCGGCTTTCTTCGTAGGGTTCGTCTTAGTCACCTTAAAACTACTTGCTCTGTCTATGATCCACCTTTCCTGGATGTGACATTGTTCGCTGGTGCATAGTTCAGTAGTAATCAGTCTTTGTGTGTGTGGTAGCTGGCAACTTGACTCACTTGTGCACATCCTTCCTAATAACTTTAATTTTAGTGAACCTTTTAAATTCTCTCACTCGGTTTAATGTTGAACTCGACAATCTATTTACAGTGTATGCAATATTCCATAATCTTAAGCCAGCCCTTTATTACTGAACACCATTTGTATCGTTTCTCGTTACCAATCTTAACTGACATCCTCAACCCGCCTCTCGAACCTTAAAGTAAGAAATTAATGCACATAGAACTTGACTAGATTCAGAGATTTAGTTTCTTTCACTGCGTTTAACATTGGTCAATACCCTCATTCATCTTGTGATCACCTTATCAGATAATCTGGATGTTGGTTTTTACAAGAATTGATCTGTTGAAATTATTTCTTTGCAAACTGATCAGTTTATCTGTCCCTTCGTGAGTGGCTCTGAGTTGCTAAATAGAAGGGTTAAATGATGGTAAAGCACAACGCTCTGAAAGAACCACCTACTGTGATCAGAGACAATGTAAAATCCCACCAAAACCGCCTGATTTTCCCCGTTTGCGTGTAGATTGGAAGCCCTTTGATTGGCCACTTCGCCCTTCCTGAAAATTGTATCATTGTGTGTTCAATAAAAAGGAATTAAAATTAGAAAAAAGAAAAGGACAAACATCGATAACTGTCTTGAGATATCGCCGGCCTCGTGGCAATTCTGTGATTCACACATGAGCTTTTATCGCAAAATTAAGGAACTAAATTGCCAATTTTCTGCTGCATAAGATTCCAGCTCACGCACATCTCGTTTTTCAATTCATAGTCAAACAGACCCTGTTATTCCGGATGAGGCTCTATAACTATAACGATCATGGTACTGATTTCTTATGACTTCCCCTATTAGAAGCACGTGGTAAGCAGCTTACGAAGCCTAGTGCTGAATTTCTCACTCTATAGTTGTTATCCGGAGGTCAACTCTGAGAAAACCAGTGCTACAAAGCAGTCCCATCACCAGTACAGCCGTGCTGCTCGATGTTTTTGACTGATCGGTATCCTCTGTGTATGATTTACCTGATCTCCTTTGGTTTGTTTACAAATCGAATCTCTTCACACTTGACGCTGTTACCCGTATTGTGCAGTCCGGTGCGTCCATCGTGGACAAAGATGCACTGTATGTTCGACAAATGCCTCTGGCTCTCTTGACGGAAGAACACTTATTAATCGTATTTCTGAATGTGGTATGAGATCCACAATTTTAAAAGACTGGGTCAATCATTTACCCTGTGGCATACAATTGATTTCATTTATTGATGCAGAGTTCTGTTTTCAAAACACAGATTCTGGTGATCTGCGGGTTCTTGTTGTGCAGACAAAAGCTTTTCGGTCCTCGAAGCTTTAATTCCTGCGAGCATGCTGATAACTGAATGATTGGTTACCCATCGGCTGATTCAAACACTTTCCGTAAACCACAGGACGGCTTGATTGATTGGTCGTGATTGTTCCATAACCCGCTACATGGTGCTTAGAGTCAACAACTGTGGTAATATGCCCCTCATAATTGACCCGAGTCATTTTAATTTGTGCTAAAATCTCGCCGATCTGGTTCCCAATAGTCCGAGCCTTCCCAAGTCTGACTCCGTTGAATACCTCATTGTCACTCAGACAGCTCACCTTTTCTGATCTGCTCACTTGACAAAACGTTTGCACAAAAGTCCCAATACTGCTTCTGTGCATATAGGCTCACAAAACTAGTCATTCCCCCAAACCTGAGCATCACATTATTGATTCCTTACATTCTTACACGCTATTCATACTGGATATTGTGGTTGTTATAGTATGAACTCAGAATAACTCTTTTTTTGATATCTGGGGAATCATTTTGCATATGGATGGGTCCTTCAGTTATCTTGCTTGAGTTACACAATCTTTCCATTTTTACGGCGAATTTTACTGGCGAGAAGTGTACCCCTGGGTAACCAACAAGCTCCATGCATTACGTGCATAACAACGAGGCACTTAATTTAGACTGACTACAAATAAGCGTTAAGGTAATCATCTACCAAATACGGCTATCACAAGGTTGTTCTACTTCTTATGCCCCTTACGGTGCAAATTCGTCATCTGCCGGGAATTCACTCTGTTCGTGCATAATCTGTCCCTTGCCGGATTAGACCTAGCTTCGCTGAGCTCATAAACAAGCTAAATTGGATAGAAAAGCTGGGAAGCACTCACTGTGTAACTGTCTTAATATCATGTTGGTACATTTACTCTCTCTCTCCCTTTGTTTTCTTGATATTATCTGACTAGTATGAGACTCCCTGATCGGAAGGTAATTTATTCTTTCGTACACATTCTATCGTTGCTAGGATTCGTTAGCAGGACATAAGCAGCCATCTTTTGAAGGCTTGAAAGCGCACCAGAAAGGTTGGTAGCCTAGCACTTTTCCACTGGGCTATCTGAGCTGTTTACTCCTATGGGTATCACGTTGAGAATACCTCACACCCATACGTCAAAGTTGCTGCTAACATACAGGTATGAGGCTTGCCAAGCTCGTTGGGTAATCTACAGACCGATGAAGGCTCCGGATACAATACATCCGAAAACTAGGCACATGGTGCTCAGTCATTCAATGATTTTATAGCCTTCATTCCCATCACATGAGCTGTAACTAGCACGGGATTACTGAAACATTAATACCAAGATATGTGATACTCATATTGCGACCGAACGCAAATGTTAACATGCCTTTAGCGGAGCCGACCGGATTATACAGTGCTTGTGAGGTCAAACTCCGATACATGTTGTGTCATCTGTACATTATAAATAAATTATACTCTCCTACCTCCTCGCTTCCTCCCCAAATTGCCCTAACAAACTGACACAATGACCGCAGGGATAATTGTTGAGTCAAACAATTGAAAAAATCATTAGTAAGAGGAAACGAATGAACAGATAAGCCTTTCTGCAGCTTCCCTCTCTTAGTTTATTATACATGTGTGGTCCAGTCTAACCCACATAACAGAGAACAAATGAGGAGTAATGAGGGTTAATCGTGTCCCATTTTAATTTGAAAGACTTCAAACATGTCCACCAATGTGGGCCAATTTCACCAAAAAAGATGCATTAAGGAGTTTACTCTTGAAGTTGGTAATGATGGTGCGAATGGGAAGGAATGTTGAATATCCTCAGGTCTAGGGGAAACATTCATACATATCTATGGTTATGAACCGAATCAATTATACTTGTTGTACGGTTGCGTGATGTGATCTACGGACAAATGAAAATGAAGGATCACGTGACTCATAATCCATCCCAATCGAAGTGAAATTGGAAGAAATAAGGTATCAAAGCAACCGGCCGTTCCGACACCTTTGGGTCAATCAAAATCGAGGACGAGTCTGGAAGAGATTGTATGTTGGTCTTAGAGTGCTCCAGTCATGAAAAGTGTTGTAACGTTCTTGATGAAATCATTAATTGGACGTACTTTTAATGCGTATTTATTTGTATTTACATTACTCAGATTTATCACATCATACTTTCAGATTCTCTGGATCTACCCTTACACGTACACACAAGCACACGATATTCACAGTGAAAAAGCGATAAGGTTTACTCTTGCATTCATCCCGTGGAGTTTTTACATATTGTCATTTTTGTACATAATGTTTTCTCTTACTGTCCTTCTCTACTGTCTGTCGTGTCTCGTTAATCACACACACATGTACCTCGATTCTCAGGCTGCTCTGTTGATCGTAGCCATTACCTTCGGCATCGCCACATACGACAGTAGCCACTCGCTAAACCTGTCTGGTGTGAATGTGTTTGGTCGCGCACATATTCACACGGACTATGCTAACAGTCAACGAAACGCGAACGACGCTCTGGAAATTTTTGGTAACTTTTCATTGGTTGATTGGTTTCACTGTGCAAATTGGTCGACTTTTTCACCATTAAAACGTCATCTTCATGTTATTAGATTGTTGAACAATTGAATGATAATTTTTAATGTGTTGTCCAATAGTTCCTGAGGAATTTGTAGAAGAAAAATGACAAGATCAGGGTTGATGGATGAGTAGCGGTGGTAATACTATCTGATTGCCGATTAAGCTGCCTTAGTTCATAGTTTAGCTGTCAGTCCACTGTCGATTCTTAATCCCCGAAGAGCGCAGTCAACCAGTGAGGTCTCGATAAAATATGTATTTAGCTCTTCACTGAATCGCTACAGATTTAACGCCCTGTTTAATTTAGAAGTCAACACATCCTTGTCTCAAAAATAGGCTCGCGTTTCATTGTGCTTTCAAAGTCGATTAAGTGCCAAAAGCATCCTCACTAAGGTAGACAAGTGGTTTTGTGTGGCCGACTCATATTTATCTAGTTTCAATAATACCGAAGCAATTTTGGTTGGCAAGTATGCAAATTACAGCCTTCATTGTGCTGCTCACAAACGGTCCATGGGCCACTTGTTTAACATTTGTAGTCCAAAGAAAGCTCCCGAATAAACAAATCGTTACCATACTTCGTTCTGTCTTTTTACTATTATTTCTGTTTCTACCCTACGGCCATTAACGTTTATACTAGCATTCGAAAGAATATTAGCGGTTTCTTTCCTTGAGGAACACAATAACGATCAAAACCAATTTTACCATATTAAGACAAATATCATCAATCAAGAAGTGGCTGATTTCCCCTCGTATATCATCATTGGAAAATCCATAATCCTCCTCGACAGTTATGACTACATGGCAAATTTTATCGTATAGGAAGCAACTGAAGCGTGAACTGAAAAGCTAGGAATTATTGGGTAGTTGGTTCGACCTGACTGAGTCTAAATAGCACTACGAATCCAGCGACGCGGCTCAGGATTGAATTCGAGACATCACAGAATCACGAATCATGAAATTGCACAACCCATCTTTGCGAGCTCAATGCAGCCATCGCATCTTGCTCATCTCCGGGGTTATTACTAGGTTGAAAACATTCCTACCTGATTACATGTTACTTGAGAGTAATGGGGGATTTGGTTTGATCAAGTGATAAATTTAATCACGTAAAGAGCAAACAAAGAGTGAGAGAGCTGTTTGGACCTGTTTCCGTCTCTGACGCTACTAAATGGTTGACTTGGTAATACGTTGCGTTTTACATGCCTTGTCCCAGGACTTGATCCCCAGTCGGATGGCTGGATTCATGCTGCTGATAAGAATCAATCATTTCGAAATAGCTGTCTAGTGCTTCCTAGCTTTTCGGTTTACGCTTTATTCGTTCTTTCACGACAATATTTACCATTTGATCAACCCTGGTCCTCCATTGCTCCTATGTAATTTTCGATTATCATCAGGAACATAACCAAAACTCATCTGTCTCTGACAGTCAGTTGACCCGAAAACAAGAGAATTGCGATTGTTGTGCGATAGGTTCCAACTGGTCAATTACAAGGGATGGAA
The DNA here is from genome assembly GCA_900618425.1 of Echinostoma caproni. NCBI lineage: Eukaryota > Metazoa > Platyhelminthes > Trematoda > Plagiorchiida > Echinostomatidae > Echinostoma > Echinostoma caproni. Next base: position 12,185 of record UZAN01045989.1, read on the forward strand.
GCCTTGATCACTTTAAATCAATATGAAATTTTGACCACCAAGTAATTCCAAATCGGTAATTCCAAATCGACTTGTCAGTTTCAGGTGTTTAAGTCCCTTAGTATAGCTTTCAATTCGAATTTGATTCATCTGCTACTTGTGCCCGAAATCGCACTCTACAGATTATTCATTAATTCCAGGACACAAAACCAATCGTTCAAAGTTTTTTTATGAGCGGTACTAACAGTCTCACGCTTATCTTGTCCCCATAGAGTATTTACGCAATTTACTCGTTTCTCAGCGAAAAAATGAGAAAAGTCACATTTTGTTCCAGGTATGAAGATAACACAACGTAGTCTTCGATTGTTTTTGCGTTTGAGTAGTGTACGGACGTGAAGTACACCAGGGTCTCATCAAATTTCCGCTTGAAAGGTTCAACAGTTGGCGACAAACGACGTGATATAGGAGAGCGTTTAAGTGACGCACACTCTGACGGAAGGGGATTGACACCAGCATTTGAGTCGAAACTTTGGGAACACCAACCTGTAATGATATTCCATGAGGTGGATGTTGGGCGACAACGAGAGCAACGGACCACATAAATGGTTTGGGTACTCTGATGTTTGATACACCAAAATCAAGTCTCCTCGAATTCGGAGGTCATGTTGAAAAACGCTCAAGCACAAATTTCTTTTTCGTAGAATAGTGTAAACCCAAATGTGAGTTACCAGCGCACACTAACAGTCTCTTTGTACAATGTTTGTGCGTGAGTATTCATAATTGCAGAATAGTGTGATTTACTCTATGGATAACTCTGGAAGTATTGGTCAGAAACCCTCACTAAGACCATCAAGAGTGCCTGGTACCTCTGAACAATCGAATGTGCTAATCCAAGCTTGATACTCTGAATTGATTGAGCCATTCGCACAAGGTGGTGATCGGCGACAGTGTAGTTCAAGGGTTCAGGTTCGAAGTCCCAACCCGAATATTCGCGGTTCGAGTCCAGATAGGGACACAAAAATGTACGCACTGCTTACGAGTCCCATACAGGGCGAACCAACTGTTCAGTGCTCTTTGTCGGTCATCAGAAACATTTCCGTCGCATTTATTAGTAATATTAGTAATTACATTATGGTAGTCGTCAAACGGTTTAATTCACTTTCATCGACGTACTTTTGGCCCACACAACTTTGCTAATAGTCAGCTTCACTAGTCGAACGCAATACCAGGCCTAACCTAGTGGAACCTTACGTGGATAGCGTCTCTAAGTCCCAGGACTTAGGCTACTGGGTTCATTAATGAATGGTGGATTCTCGTGACTATGCTGTCTACCGCGTCTGCTGTGCATTACACAAGAATGTGTAATAACAGAAACTACCTATTCAAAAACGTATTGCAGAATGTTATTTTATTATTCGTCTATTTATCAGATCCCATCAGACAAGCAATCGTTTCTCAAATTTTCATGCTTCGTTCCTTCTCCACTAGCATCCTTGGTTTGTGGGGCATTCTGGTGCTCTCTTTTCGGAATCATAGTATGTATTTTGGCCGTGGTCGGTATGGTGAAGAGACACGAGAAAGTGATTATTGCCGTGAGTTCCTCTCATTTCACGTGAAAGGAGATCTACATTTATGGATATTGCCCAGTGCAAATTAAGGTGTGTTCATTTAATTACAGAACTGAAAGTGCAACTTTTTGTTCTTGTTGTTTTTGTTTGTGCAAAGTGGTTTCACGGCAAAGCATCATACAGGGTCACCGAAATTTTGTGTTTTTGTCTCAAACTAATGATTTTGACAGTTCAAAATGTTCTCATAGGAGGCAAATTGCAATCAGTGGTAAGAAATGCGTGGCCCGTAGGGAATTATGCAAATAGACATTATCTACGAATACCGGTTAGTATTCTTCCAAAAGACTACACAAAACAAGATTCCCAACTGTTAGCATCAGAAACTGGGATAGTTCCTTGGCAGACTGGACCACTGAAATCATCAAATGGTGCACACTATGCGGAAGCAAATGTTTGTGTTCTGCGTGCCAATGATCTGGGGTGGGTGGGCGATTTTTAAATTCCAATTCAATTTTAACACCACGGCACTGAAATGCGGAAAAGTTATAAAATGTGGAGTTGTGATAACAAGTCAACCGTGGTTTGCCCATCCTGTGATAGGGAATTTTTATGAAATCTGCGTTGTCCATAGTCAGTAAATGAACATGTCACAAAATACAAATTTCTGCAAAGTGCAATAAATAAACGCATGCGTTTTTCCGCATACACGGTGTTGTTTTGTTTTATGTGTTCTTAGGTATCATCATGATAGCAGTGTGGTGCTCAGTTTGTGGTGAATGAGTCAAGCTAAAGCGATAGCTCTCACGCCGTGATGGCTCACATCATGTTTGTTATGAAAATCACCACCGCATGAAGGTTACACAACGTGTGCATTTTAGCTGGCTTCGGAAAGCCTCAGTATTGTCGGGGCTGGATGTCTAGAGTTCCGACTGGTCACCCTACCCTTGCACCTCGCGAAATGCTCCCATATGACCAAGTGTCTCGAATAGCCTCTGCTGGGGAACTCGCAAAAATATGATAGGTAATCTTTTTGCTTTATTCATATTTCCAGATACCGGCGACCAACGAGCATTCTCAGGTTGGCTAGTTTACTGGGCTTGAAGACCTCGAAGGCTTTACAGCCCACTTTTGAGCGTCCATTATTATTCTGTTACCGGGTAGTAATAACCAATCAGCATGTTCTGTCCGTTTGGATTTGATATTGTCCGAGTTTAGTTCCATAGACTGATTAATCAGTATCCTGACCGAATCGGGAAGTATATCGAGCAACGGGATGACTTGCTCAGTGGGGTGAACGGAAAGTCGTTTTCCGTCCTCCTCTTTCACTGTTTTGGTTTGCAAGCGATTGATGGCTCTTTTAGTGATCTTGATCTCGTGAGATCCATGCTTTAATTTTATTTCTCGATCCGTACCAATTGTGGCAAGGCAGTTTCTAATTCTCATGCCATAGTATTACACAACATTTTTTCAATTCCTTGCCTCTATGTGAGTATCTCCGCGGCTAGTGAAAATATAGGTCATTGTATTTCAGTTTCAGTTTCTACAACTATTAACCATGCACTATCGTGCGCCGGTTTTGGTTGCTGTCTTTTGGCTACCCATTTGAATGAACATAAGAAGAAAGATAGAAAAGGTTGAAAGTAGGGTCGAAGAGAAAATTTAGGATTTCATTGCACTAATTTTGCAGAGAAATCGACAAGATGCACGAACGCCACTGTTTACGACACCCAGCCATATCGCTCAGTGTCTCTATCTATCGGTTGCGACAATCCTGAGGTCCCCATCCACGGAGCCTAACGGGGCCTATGTGACCCAGACTCCTGGTTCGGGATTTCACACCCTCATGCCAGGTTTTAGCTTGACCACCCTTGACTTTATTCCACCCACTACCTGCCTCGGAAAACATCGCTCGCCGTGGCAACCTATTTGGTGACATGAGTAACACACCTCAACCAGCGCAATCTATGGAGGTCGACCACTAGTTTGAGTGGACGACCGCGACTGCCTAAAACTCTGCGCCTAACCTCAGCATTGTTCGTTCGGCTGCTCCACCAGATCCGTGCAATGCTGCGTAGACAACGATATTCAAACACCAACAGTCTGTATTTATCCTGTTTCCCTAATGGCCAAGTTTCTGTTCCATATAGCAGAACTGGTCGGACTGTTGCAGCATACACTCGACCCTTCACAGACAGCCGGATATCGCGACAGCTTCACAGATGTCTCAAATTGGGAAATGCCAACCGGGGCTTCTGTATGCGAGATGACACTCATCCGTGATGCGCCCACCGGGCGAGATATAGCTGCCCAGATAGCAAAATTTGTCTACTTGCTCTATTACTTCCCCAGTTAGAGTGAGGCTGGGTGCTGGATCAACCCAGCCTTGAAGTAAAATTTTACACTTTGAAGGTGCAAAACGCATACCGAACATCGCTACACTAGCACTCAAACTTTCCAGAAAAGCTTGTAACTTACCTGGAACTTCACTTAGCAGCACAATGTCGTCCGCATACTCTAGATCAGACAACCTGCCACCTCGGAGTAAACCGATATCGCTATCCTTGCACGAGGATAGAACGGTTTCCATAATTATTGCGATATAGTCGATTTAAACCCATCCTTGTGAGGAGATGGGTGGTTTCCATGTAAGACGATGTCGTTTGTTATGCGATAAGTTTATGCTTGACAGGAACAGTCTGTGGTTGGAGCAAAGTAGGGTTACGCGTTCTCTGTTTTCCACCTGGTTAGCGGTGGCCGCATGNNNNCAATAAGCCTTCCAGACATCCCAATTGAGCATTGAAGTCTCCGGTGATAAATAACACGTCCGTTGACCGAGAACTTGGAGCAGTTCAGTGAGTTCCTTGTAGAATTAGTTCATTTCTGGCGAACAGTTGATCAGTTGATCAAACGACGAATAAGCATCGAACCTTTGTTCTGTAGCTGTTGACTCCTATCGAGCTATCCGGACGTACAGCGCAAAGTCGACCATTAATCGGGATCCAGTCGAGAAGTAAACACTCGGCATTGGAACCTAACGTAATCCTGATACCAACAATACCACGAGGTCGGGATGCCAAATCGCCCGACACACGAAGAGTGAAGAGTGGGGAAGAGGTCGGATCTGGAAATCCCTAAGTGATGATAGAAGTAGGGTCTGGTATGCGCGTTCAGGAGACAAAAATCATCTAAATTAGAAGCTTCGAGGGTTCTGGCTAAGGCAGCTTGTTGACCAATTTGATAGGGTATGTGGACATTGAATGCGGTAAGTTGAAAGAGATTTTGGTTTCAAAAATCTGAAAGCTTCTGGTTGGTTGACTTTACTTGTTGAACGCTGAGTGATATCTGATGGGTGACAAAAACAGTAGGTATCTCGTACAATTTGGGAGTGAAATGAAGAACATATAGGAGGACATATAGGGAGGGTTTTACAAATGCTGAATAGGGGGCACTACAAACTTCGCTGTAGACCACACCAATGAAGAGGGTTTTCTTTGAGAACCCTGACCAGAGCCTTCTACTCAAAAGTGTGACACATCAAACAGTAGGGCGTAGATCCAACCTGAAAACATGACCGTGAGGGAGCTTCTAATGATCTATCACGCAAAGTCTTTGGGTTTCGGTTCATTGTGCTGTTCGCTGTTGCGTTGATTAACGGTCCGCTGTTCGGTTTCGGCCCTCAGCCTCATGCACCCAATGAAACAGGTGGAACGCCGACAGAACATTACTTTATTGGCTGAGGATTGCCCAGCTTGGGCAGGCGGTAACTGTCCAGTGAAGTGCGAAGACTTCTCCCATTGTCAGGAGGGAGCCTCAGGTACCCCTCTCCTACATCCATCTAGAGGGATTTTTGACCGGTAGACCGCCCCTCCCCATGTTTATTTGCTGAAGTGACCTCTCCAGGGGAGAGTTTGGGTAGACAAAGGAATCCAAGATATGTTCAAGCAGCTGGTCTTGAGAGAGTGAGCTTCTCCTGACCTCTAATCATCGACCCTTCAGGCATGATTGGATCTGCGGCTGTGAGGAGCCATCTTGCATATGGTATAGGGTCATGGAGGCACATAAGGCATCACATCACGTCAAGGAGCAGTTTGGTCGTGGTGGCGGCGGACCACACAATATTTCAATAGATCAGGTGTGGTATTGAGCTGGACAAACACCTGTGTCATGCGATCGACTGCCAATCACTCAGAAAGTGATGCTTTTCGGTGAGCTCATTCGCTTTTTCAGAAAATATACGTTAGTTGTCAAGGGCCTATAAAAAATCGAATGAGCTCCCCAAAGGCATCACATTCTAAGGAATGGAGCAACTTTCACTTCATTCGCCCTTTCCGCACTCGGTTGTGAATTTCTGCTTAGGCACGAACCCATTACATTTTCAAAGAAATGCAACTATTCACTTGTTTTATTAACACGAATATCCTTGTTGATTTTTGAACTACAGATCATAAATATGAAATACGACAGTGTCCGTTCAATAGAAGAATACCGTTGAAAATATATTGATGAAAATTGAAGTCACAATCAAAGAAGAATTGAGAACAACCACCTGCAAGTCTCGGTTACACATTCACATGGTTGGGTCTTTGAGAGGAATGAGATGGGTAAAGTGAACGGGTTGGAATGAAGTTCTCAAGAAAAAGGCGTGATCTGGTTTATTGCACGAACTCCTCGTCGGCCAGTTCCTCATCTTCAAAAGTTGACTTCCCCAGTTTGAGTCCGAACGGCCCCAGGCGACTCATTTCATTTCGAACGAAAAAGATGGTTGCCGCAAGAATAAGAATCTGGAAAGTGATACCAGATAAATAAATTGGATTTAGTACATGGTGCACCACAAATATCATACTTTCTATTGTCTCTGCCCATAAGTGAAAAACAAACGTGGCCATTGGTCAGAGAGATCAGAATCTTTGCATCAAATAAAACGACAATATAATATAGGATAGCATTATTACGAAAAACTCCGACGACGTCTGATTTTGGGCATGCAGCGGAGGCTATTGATAGTCAGAAGTTTATAAATGTGAAACGCTGAGTAAAAATGCCCGGTTATTGACAAACGAAAATAGCCTTAGACTTTGCTCGGGATCAGATCTCAAATCACCATCATCATCCGACTCAATTTGACTACCATGACAGGTTATCAACCTTTAACAATACATTCCGTTTTTATCAATCCCATACGGGCTACTTCACTTCGCTGAGATTTTTGAACCTTAGTTTCCAGATTTAAGACTTGGATCAGAGCACCATCTGGAATCGAATTAGGCACTGGGCTGAGTTGAGAACCGATAGAATACAGAGATAAGATTGTTTATGCAATTACCAAAATGATGCTTGATACTTCCGAATGAACTTGAACAATGGGAACCAGCAGAGCTATTTTACGTTTACCGGATAGTGATTGTGCATGATACCAATGAGGCATTCAGCTTTTTCCAAAGGAAGGGTAAAAGATTGCACATCAAAATACCTCACTAACTGTCCAGTGTCTTCTAAGAAGCTTGAATAATACATGGGAGATGATATATATATATATATTCAAAGCTCCAAATACAATTAATGAAACCCATTCACCGTAAGATTATACCTGGTAGCGTTCGACCACATCAATCAAAGTCCTCATAAGCTTAATGCACCCTAGGAGTGAATTTTCAACAACTTATCAGTTTATTCAGTGCAGAATGTTGCTAACAAACAGTGAGGAATTTCATCGAGTATAGAACAAACGGAGCATGAACTGAAAAGCTCGGAAGCACGTCACGGCTGTTGCGAACCGATTGGGTTTCATTGATTTAACTGAGGACCTCATACGTAGAACACAAGCATAGCAACCTGACTAATTAGGTTTGGAATGTTTCGTGCAGAGTTATAACCCTGAAGGTTAGTACTAAGATGAGTGAGGTGCAATATCCGCAACCAGCCTGCGAAAATGGGTTGTGATAAATCTTGTAAAGGCGGAATTTAAAACGGTTTGATCGTGTACCTGGTGGACAAATGGGTACTCTCTACCGGTGAGGTCCCGGGATCGATACTTATTTGGATCGATGAATTTGTACTGTTGATGAGGCTCAACCAGGTCGAGACGGCTGTCCAGTACTTCCTAGCTTTTCAGTTCACGCTTTATATGCTCTGTGTACCAGTAAAATCTAATCAAATTTTCCACTCCATCTCGCCTTCGAAAAATTTAATTCCAAAGCCTTAAAAACAAATAGGATTTTTCAAAATGGCATTAGATTTTATCCTCAGGTGGAGCAACACCATGTGCCCAATAAAATGATGTTAGGAAGGATACGAAAGTACAGTGTTATCGAACGTGACCATTCGCACAAGGATAGCTTTGAATTTCTATTGCTTACTAAGATCTGATAGGAATTTGGTAAGTTCTTCGTCCAAACAACATGGCTTACACTAAGACAATATTCCAATAACATATTTACTCCTCTGACTAGAATGCCAAGGAATAGTAACGATAACCTTTATAAATTCTTGATCACATTGCTATATCTAAAAAGAAGTTTAAGGGACCTACATAAGTAATGATTCTTCGTCAGAAACACAACTATAGTTGGATATAAAACTTATTGAACCTCGAGTTCACTACATTTGGATGTGGACAAGCTTTGAACTCGTGTATGTATATTTTCAATACATAAAACATGAAGAAACTTTTTAATTTCTACGCTAACTATGTTTTGATTAGCCATGGCAGGATGAGAAACAACACTGAACAAGCAGCTGCAGCTTTAAAACTGAAAAATAAATCATTACTTTCGGCGGCAGTGAGCAAGAGGGAGCGGGACAAAAGCAACATAAAATGCTAACTTGTGGATGGCAGAAACCGTCACCAATAGGAGAAAATGACAACGGGATTTAAGAACATTACGGACAGATCTGGAGGCAATGAAATGGTGGGGAAGGGATAAACACAATAATATAAAAACGAGAAGAATAATAAAGACAAAAGTCAACATGAAGGCCATCAGCATTGATTTCTGGTGGAAAAAAACCGCGAAGGATTACACGAGGTCAAATGATTCCTATCTAAGATATACATCACAAAATCTTTCGAAAAGCAGCGATCAGAAAGTCACCAATTGAGGATTCCGAGACCAATTGTTCTGCAATAGTTGGTGCAATCCAGAGGTATTGAATGAGGGGTACTAGTTCTTTTACATAACGCGGATGCAAAAGAATGAACAACATGTGCAATGATTTCCAGTACAGATAATGACGGTTTTTCAAAAAATTACAATCAAATGAGTGGAACCCAAACAACAGTATGATTGGATTCAATAAGTTTGTTTTGCGGTAGCATGATAAAGCAAACAATCGATTTGTATATTATGTAGTCTTAAAAGAATATGGGTCCTGTTAGACTAAGAACGCCATTCTGGCAATTCCCAAGTGCCAGTTTTATTTTCATTTATTTTTGTGAGAGAGAGGTCGTATGAGAACGTAGGTTGATCAATTTAGCGAGACCTGAATTTTTCGCATCGGATGACAAGTTCCTACCTGAATAAACATGTAATCATATGATTCTTTCATTTTTTTGCCTTAGTCTATTCAAAAATTGAAGGGTAACTTATTAAGCTCCTTATTTCACTTATCCACAGTCTGTTTGGAAATGGAATTCCAGGAGCCCAGGAAACTGAACGGATGATTGGAAACGTTCAGTACTGAGTTGTGTAATAAACGGACCAAATCTAGAGGAGAAATTTGCTGTCTTATCGCAACAAGACGGGTGGAAGACACGCAGGCAGACAGGCACTCACGTACTAACCACTTTTCATCCGTCTGTCACAAAAAAGACTGGTCGGGTGAAAAAAGTACAGTGTGAAATCAGGTCACGTATAAGTTGGATTATAAACAGTTGATTCCAGCCATATGGAAAGAAGAGGCCTGAGTTTTCGTTAACTTGTCGTTGACAATTTCTGTCAGGTATTAGCGAGTAAAACATCTGCTCTTCGTTTTACTATTCCTTTTGGGTTGGCTTCATCGTTAAGACCGATCGACAGCTCTGGGGTTGGATTATCCTGGTTCCATAATCTGAGATCGCCTACGGAAGTCACGCTGAGCTCCAGCTATCGTCTTCTCCACTTCGGGTTATCTTAGACAAGCCTAGGCCTGTGTGCCCCGTTGCAATAACCCCACTCGTTTTCTGACGCATGGCTTTGCCCTCCCTCCCTCCCTCCATGTATCCACCTGCGTCACGCGGGTTAAATCAGCTAGAAAACTATTATCGAACATTCGTTCCATCTTCAAGAGTGAGTAAGAGAGCGTTGCGTGCGCTCTACTCCTGGCGCGACCTTTCTGGTTTCTATTATGTTCAATTGCTGAATTTTACTTGTACTCATTAACATACGTTATAGACGTGACAGAAAAGCTTGTCTTGCTGTGCTCTTTGAAAAACTGTCCAGTCAATCTGTACCGATGGTCCATTAGACATCATTCAATATGGGTACAAAAGTGAATGCTCATAAGAGTGAACACATTGGTTTCGTGAGCTCCATTCATAAGCATGATCATATGTTTCAGGAAGCTGTGAAATACAGTGTTTCGTGCCATGGAGGTATTCGTTTTGCACGCAATTTGTGCTTGATCATGCAGCAACAGGATCACCGAAACCTTTAGGTAGGGAGCATTTTTACGGCACATTTTCAGAACTAACTGGGGAAGTTATCAATTTGAGTTTCATCTGACATATTTTTCATTTGTCAATTTGTATATGCTAAATTGCTAATGTAAGTTTTCTTTTTTTCACCAGTGTTACAATTAGTTAAGCGGTTAACGGCATGCTGTTCTGTTTGATAGGTGAAACTCCAGGCGGTGATATTCTTTTCACTATGGCCGAATGATGAGCAGCTAGGGGATTTGTGAAACCCAGAGTTCATACTTCTTCTTGAGAGAGAGAGAGAGTGAAGAGAACATAAAGGTTATGATGATCAATTTGGTAATACATTGTTGGTGCATTCGACAAGCAAAATTTATAAACAGCGTCTCCACTACATTAGGAAAGGAAGATTGGATCACAGCTTACAATAGACTACCGATTTTGCATAGCGCCTCGTGAACCAGGCTTTTTGGGTCTAACCAAAGACTCCTGTTATAAACCTAGAAGAAAAACACTCGATTTTGCATGGACAGTTTCACAAATTTATACCACTAAACACCGATTGATTTCTTTTTCATGAAGTGTATTGTATCTTGATTTGTTTCACATGAATTCTGTACTCTGACGAGTGTAAAATGCAATGATAGAACACGAGTAATTTGGAAATGAAACCATGTCCTTCATGTGCGATGCATCAGATTACTGTTCAATCGGAATCAGTCTAGGTGCACAACAGTTGACACGGGTGAGACCTCTACACATCACCACACGGGTCAGCGGGCTCGGTTTTGTTACACAGCACTTCGCCCAACATATACAATATGCACATATTAAAAATTGACGTACTCACCTGGAATAGAACAACACCAACCCAAGCGCATCCAATAATATAAACATATTTATGAAACAGCGCATTAAAAACCGGCCAACATCCGCGATCAAAGTTACTGTTTTCCGGAGTGAAAGTCGTTGGACAACCGGCAGCTCTTTGCTGACGTTCGTTGTGCTTGCAACAGGGAATCGGATACTGCAGATCTGGTAATATGAGACGGTGAGAGAGAGGAAGCCAAGTAAGAATGTACTTATTGCTCATATGGTGTATAAAATGCTGTTCATCCTACTCTGCTCCTCCACAATATCTCAGGAACGGAACATTCCTCCGGACTGATACAACCTATCAACGTATAGAGACCAAAACAATCTTGACTATCCATTTGCTAAACTGATATATCTCATAAAAAGTGCTCTGTTAGAGCAAAATTCTATTACCTCATCCCAGTAACACGTTACGTCGACCATTCATCCTTGAAATACGACGCTCAGGTGCCTACCGTGACAACATTCCCACTCATATAATGGAGGTTAATTCCTTAAAGTGGGACTTTCAGTCCGTAGTCTTCATGCTCTGCTGCAGGAACGAGATCCTAGTGATGTGGGCTTTATATATGAAGGTACTTTCCTGTCGAAAACTCGTGGTTCCTAATCGATTTTCTGGAATCTCGGAAGGAACAAACTCGTTCAGTGTTTCGACATAGGATTAAGCTGTCTGATTTTCTTCGAGAACAACCAGCTGATACCTTCCATTAACAAGAATGGTACCCCAGACCATGAGCAATCGCTATTGTAGGCTAGACGGTTGAAGGTTAACTTGCCTCTGCTCCGGTGATCTCAGTTGAACATAAGTTAATTAGAACCATGGAAGTTAATTATTTTTTGTTGCTGAATATCACTTCGTTCCGTTCCTAAGCCCTGTTGACGTGACACCTAACACGCACAAATTGATCTTCACCATACGAAATAATGATTCCATGTTCCTGAATTAAGGGTTGATGCAGTTTTCAACAGCTTCTGCACACACTAAACACGCATACCAAAGTGCAATGATCGCCGTAACTTTGACACACAGGCTGTGTCAAAAAAAGTGGTGCTAGTGCATCTACTCAACATTCATGCAATCTTAGTCTAATTTTGACTTGACTTCACCAAATCTCTATTTTCACGCTAATAGATATTTGAATATTCCAATCTTCCCTTTACTAGAATTTTGAGGTACTAATCACATATGTGAGTTATACGTTTGGATTTCACAAAAGAATGTGAATGGCCGTTTCTCACAACGGTAGAAATGAACAAAACCTTTTAAGCTTTGCGTTCAAAATTGAAATCAAAGCAATGCGCATCTGCCGTCAAACCGTTCCAATATTTATCCTGGGTGCTTGTGGGAATTATGATTACTTGTTCCTAATGAGACGTTTTGTAATATGCCAGCCACTTTATTGATACATTTACGGTTGTATGCAATAAATGACTCTGCTCTGCCCGGCATTGTCGTGCGGATATGTATTACTAGTTAGCTTTATGTCAACCTCTATGCACCCAATAAGATGAACTTTCAGCAATTTTCATCCTAAAAAGCAGCCATAAGACAGCAAACACAACTTTTTATAATTCCACAAGACGGTGTCCCGTCGAGAAAAGTTGTTTATTACAAATAACTATCAGGGTATCGGTAAATTGTCATTTATACAACAGAATATCTCATTTGGAATGAGTCTTTAGAATTCCCACACGCACACCGGATAGTTGATAGAATAGCCCACTATCAGATGCGCCTTCTCGTCTTCACCATACCGAACAGCAGCATTTCGCTCCAACGGGTGTTGTTCATTTTTGGGCGTTCAAAGAAGCTGCAGATAGCATCTTTTTGCGATCCACTCACAAGTGAGTTGTATCTCACAACAAACTCTTTGCAGTAAAATGCATGTGAAAGTATAGATGGTCAATTTTCGGGTTAGCCCATTCGGTTTTTCACAGACACCAGGCACTGTTGATGATGCATTTAAGTGCATTCCAATAGTCGGGAATTAACGATCTCCCAAGGGGTGAAACCTACACCGAACATCATCAACAGTGCCTGGTGCCTGTGAAAAACCGAATAGGCTAGTGCAAGCATTGACCATCTAAATTGATTGAACCATTCGCATAAGTTCATGACATCGATGTGCAGCTCAGGGGTAAGAATGTGAAGTCCCTACCCAAATGTTCACGGTTCGAGTCCTACTGACGAGTTCCAAACAGGACGAAATAGCTGTTTAGTGCTCCTTGTCGGTTATCGCAAACATTTCCACCGCATTTACATGTAAAAGTACTCTAAAATCTGAAACTAGAATAGCCTGAATTGAAACAGCCGGTAAAAGCTATATCGTGGCTGGATCGGAGATTTACTGGCGCATCCGGTGTTTATCATTCGATTTATACCCGATATGAGTAGGTCAGAATGTTGCAAACAAGCCGCGGTGATCGATGAGTTTTTTCAACAAACGTGTGGCTACTGGTGCCCGAGTCCTTGTACACGAGAATATTTCCTATCAGATAGCCTTGAACCGAGTGGTTATGATTTGTTTCGATAAGTGATCAATCAGTCCAGGAACTCACGTACCATGCAAAACATTGTTAATTGTCGTTCACATACTGAGTGCAACCGAGTGAAACTTTTTACAGTATTGTGTAACTGGATATCGCTTAGAACATCTGAGACCTGACTTGTGCATACAAATCACGTAGCGAGTTGCGAAGCGCACTCTATTGACAACAAACCGAGTAAGGTTAATAGCATTCCACGCCCTTTAGGACAAGTCAGTTAGGATAACTTAGTTAAACTAAACCATAATCAAGATGGGTTTGATTTCTCAAGAAGGTAACCAGTTATATCTTACTCCTACGAAGTTTGATCAACCTAGACGGGCAGTTAGGTTTTCGAAAACCTGTGAAAGAAAATAGAGTGAGTTTGACAGCATTTCGTGCATTTCGCAACCTTAAAATAAATTACAACAAATGAACTCAGAAATTGCAAGTCTCACGTCGAGGTAAAATTATCAGATTGACACACTTTCAGAGTTTATCTCCCCCAGCGGCCTGTCAAGTATGAGGTCTTCAATTATGCACCAATCCTGTGTGATATTGCATGAAGTGATTTCACAAAATGGTGCTGTATGGTAATATCGCACGGAAATCTGAAACTAAAACTGGCTCATTTTTTAAGTCTCACTCTGGTATTTACATATCAGTTAATGAAGTGATAGAATATATCACAAAATCTACTTATTTTCCATATAATAGAATTACCGAACACCGGTGAAAGTGATTTGCGCATTACACTATTGCAATGCAAAGCAATCGAAAACACGCGGTTGTAATAAATGTCTACTTTTGACTAAATCTTCTCTGTTTTTCAGAACCAGATATATCTTAATTTGAAATTTGTTGATAGTTTATGAGAGATCGCTCATAATGGATTCATCAGATATGACGGGTGTTTCAAAACAAATAAAACAAACCGTACTTACACAGGATAGTTCCGTTCAAGGCGCGTCTTCGATCAAACTGTGCCGAATAGTTGAAGTCGGTACCGTTGTGATAACCACAACAATGAAACTGGAACAATAAAGAGGGGTAGATAAACTCTGTAAGATAACAGAGTATCTCGTGATAAAAATCCAAATTATTCTATTTTCCCCCTAATTAGATAATTATTCAGAGAAAAGTAGTCTTCTTCTCAGTACACTAGACATGTGCTTGATCTTATCTTAGGCCCAGAATCGCATTGAAGGCATGCAGCACAAAAAATTGAAAATTCCGTTAATCTAATGCCATGGAAATGTTTGTGATAACCGGCAAAGAGCACTGAACAGCACTAGACCCAAGGCCATCAGGAGTGCCCGGTGCCTCTGAGCCATCGAATGGGTTAATCCTAGCTTGATACTCTAAAATGGAATTAATCTACTCATGAGTAAGTAAACACGAGTCGTAGAAAATCTGTCCGACGGTTCAAATGCAATTGACTGGTGAAAAACAATGGAAGATGTAGCGAATCACCACTAAATGGTACCAAATAAACAGAATCTATTTGGTAATAAAAATTTAAGAAAGAGTCTAATTTACACTTAGGACCAGCCCGTGCACACAGTAAGTCGACGATATTAAAGGGGGTTAATAGAGACGGCTCCTGAGGTTTAGTGTTTTTTAAATTGAGAAGCGTATTTTTTTCAAAAAATCTTACAGTCCTCATGAAATTCTCCATTATGTCACTAGCCAGATCTTGCGAATCCTCAGCAACATAGTCCAACACCAATCCTGCCATCATTTCTTGAAGATGACGGTGGAACTATAAAATAAAACGGAATAGAGTTATCACTGCTAAAAGGATGGGAATCGATAAAACCAGAGTAAGGCAATCTGAAAGATATAAGGTAACGTAGGTTCTTACAATGTATATCGCATTGCTTTACAACCTTTAATACAAACCTGCAAAATCTCCGTCATCTATAACAAAAGCTGCAGCGAATTGATCGTCGAGTATCACCGATAAGAATAAATTGTTCGGTAGTCCACAGGAAACAAACCATCTTGATCACGTACCGCTTACTACAAAAAGAAACCTTGAGGAATTCCGATAGCATATCTGCTCGAATATACAACGTTGGCCCTTTAAAACAGAACGAGATTTAGCCACCCTGCTTAACGGGAACATACACATCTATTGTGATACACCACCGTTCTCTATTCATGCACACCATGAATATATATTCACTTGAAAGCTGAGTGTGCCGAAACCTCTCACATTCTGTGTGTGTGATTTATCTGTGTGAGATGGGGATGATGAATGCTGATAATTAGTAGAAGATATTGGTAACGTTAAGGAGAAAATCCGTCTTCAACACCCACTTATGCAGCGCACTTCGACCGATTTCTTTAAAACTATCTAATTGGATATTTCTGATTAACGGGTGACGTGAATTACTGTCCTTTTCCCTGTCGGCAAAATGCAAACCGAAATAACAGAGTACAATGATCGGAACTTCTTGTGCAGGGTGGTTATCGATAAGAACAAGATCCTTTTTGATTTGGGTGTTCTGAGATCGGAGTAGCTAACAATAGTCATGGAAAATCTACCGTCTTGAAGCTGGTCCTCATCTGTTTGAGTAGGAATTTAAATCCAAAATGAGAATATTCTGTTTGCATATGCATTATTTGATAGAAAAATAATTATATTGTAAAAATTCTCTTTTGGAAATAACAAATTTGAGATTCAAAAGGCTATGAAAAAGCATGGAATGAAACTCACCAAGTAGGGCGCAACAAAATACATTGTGAGTGTTATTATTTCACCGATCAAAGCCAAAACGTGAAGTACCAGGTACTGTGTGGACAGCAACAGGGCGATAGGACGTGTGTGTGCGGTCGGGGACGGGGAGTGGGAGAGTGAGAATATGGAAATGAATCAAGCATGTCGAAATGTTATTTAAAATACAAAATAACTGCAATGCGATTATGTTCCTATATTCAGATGACGTGTGCACTAAAAATCTTCAATTACTCTTCCAATATTTGTTACTGCTGTGTTCTGTGCACTTGAATGATGGTAGAAAAGTATATTATTCCATTATTTTATCATTATCACCATCGTCATCATCCACACCAAGCACATAATGGCTGACAGTTCAGAGGTCTAAAGCTTATCGCGAACAGTTTGTATTTCTATAAGCTCAGTTTGAACTGCACCCTTCATATTATGCTGTGGCGATGATATGCTAAACCATAATCTGGCTAGAATCCATCTGAGTACCACGGGCCCCACGGACTTCAATCTGATTCGCAGATCCCTGGAATTCATATCTTTATGCAGTCGTTTTCGCAGAAGTCAAATATAACCAAAACCCTTTCTACAAAAATTGCTTCCAATCCTACACATCATCAGAATGCTGACTTGGTTCAATGTCTATTGACGTCAAGCACCCGTTTCGAATTCGGGCAGTAATTCGCGCATACTCCTGCATGCAAATCCTCTGTTGTAGCTTACCGGACTCTTCCGTCAAACTGGACGTATTTACAACGAACTGAAATACCAAGCGAACTAATTGCCTTTGTGCTTATTTTTATTGTTCTTATTTACTGTTTCCGTAATATGGTTTGCATTGAATGTTCACCCCTCCCAATTACTTGAGCTGATGGGAATAAAACCAAATTGTTCAGAGGACCACACACAAAAGTAATTGAGGAAGAGAATTTTACATGTGAAGCAGCACTGCAAGATTTATGTCTCGACAATTTCGTTTCATCTCAGCTGGTGTCTACTGCAGACAAATTCAATGTTTATTTAGGGTTTTAGATTGAATTACAAATCAAACACTTGTAAAAGGTTGTAAGCGTTACCAAGGCAAAGCCGAAGTGATGAGCAAGTCCTTTTGTTGAAAGGAAATTAGTTTCCATCGGTTGATTGCAATCGCCTAGGCGATCTTGAACATTTTCCTTGTGTTATCATTAGTTGAAATCACTCAAAATGCTTTCTCGCAATACACAAGGTGCGTCAGCCGCATATGCTTGGCAATTGATGAGCTTGGTGTTTTATAAGCACGGTCCTTAACGGTTACCGGCTGTGCGGACTTTGACATGCCAAATTTCTCACGGGGAAAGCTTGTTTCAATTTCACGTATGTCAAATACACTCAATCCCCAAATGATGATCACTGTGGATTTCAAGAAAGGTGTACGGTGTGCAGTTTTCTCCGTACTGAAGTCTAACAGGAATGAGCAACTGGTTAGGCTGAGCATAATTGGTCGCATTTGTTTCTTCCTTTTTATTTCAAATTTAAGCTAAGAAGAATTTCACGCGTTCATTAATGTGAGAATCACGGTTTGAGCGAAACAACGGAAAAGATTCACCAGCAAAACAATAACTTGTCTTCCGTTGATACAAATCAAGGCCTTGATCTTGATCTCTGTCAGGTCCAGTAAATGCAAAACAATATACTGTTTATGCCATGCTGATGTTTTTTTGAGGAACTGGAGTGATGCATTTTGGTTACTTTATGCTTACTTTATCGATATTCGGTGTGATTCGTCCGTAATAGTGTCGTGAGGTACTATTCACAAATATGAGCAGTACGGAAAATAATGCAACTGGCGGTTTCTTTCAACGATCAAAAATGAACAAGACCCGTTGGAGCGAATTGCTGTGATTCGGTATAGTGAATACAAGAAAGCGCAGCGGCTGTTGGACCATTCTATCAACTATCCTATGTGCTCGTGGGAATTCTGAAGACGCGTTCCAAATGAGATTAATGGTTGTATGTATGCCATTTTACCGAGACCCTGACCGTCATTCATAATAAATAACCGGTCAAAGCACGCCAGAGAATTTCTCGAGCCCTGGCACTCTTCAACCAACTCAATAAACAG